>VZTM01034108.1:16200-38023 GCA_013400555.1 Jacana jacana | reverse complement strand
AGCCCCTGTTCTCTATTTCTTTTTCTTGGAAGATGTTGAGAATACATGTTTTCATTCTGAGTACTGCTGGTTCAAAAATCTCAATAAATGCTGTAAAAGCAGGGCCAGAATATTTTCCCAAAACTTCTAAGTGCTCTCCATATGAAGCAGAAAGCTGGTGGCACCCAGCTGTGTGGTCTCTGGGTGCTTATTCTGCTCCGACAGCAATGATAGTTCCAAAGTATGAATTTCTGAACTTTGGGTAAGAGGGAAATTCTGATCTGGGGTTTTAAGAAGAACCCATCTCTGTTGATTGTGCTTTGTGGCTTTTCCATACAGTAACAGAGTATTAAAAAATTGTGAGCAGAATTCTTGTATCCTCAAAGCATGACATGAACATGACAGATTTAATAATTGTAAACAACTAAATGAGCATCTTTCTGTTTCATACATGAATAAAGCAGGATGACTGACTGACATGATAGCTCCTCTTTAATAATTTAGCCTACACCCTTTTTTTTTAAACAATGACTAAAATGAAATAATTAATTAATATTTCTATACAGCTAGCATAGGTCGAGTTAGCATCAGCCATAGTTGCTGGACTTTGTACTTGAGGTAGATGAGGAATGTTCATATAGTCTGTTCTGAGGATGAAGCAGTCACCCAGAACACACAAGAAAGAATTGCTTTCCATGCATTTCTCTTTCACCCTCTCATTCATCCACAATGCCTGAGTATCTACAGCGACCCTCTCTCCTTTGAAACTCTCTACCCACTTTCCATGTTGTCTAACTACTCTTCTCAAAACCCAAACTAAGCCCTAAGCCACAGATCTCACCTGAGATTTGCTCGCACTGCCTTGTCTTTGCTTGCTGATTATGTGTCTTCCTTCTGTGTATTTTATTTTACAAGTGAGACCTGAGTCTGTCTGCTTCTCTCTATGTGGTGTCCAGCACCACCAAGCCCACTGTCTACTGGCACCGTGAAAGTCTTGTAATGAATCTGCAGTTCCAGTAGAATTTTTGGAAGGCAAAGCTGCTGCTGTGTGTTAAGTGAAGAAATACAGCAAAGTGCTACCGCTTTGGTGTTCACTTTTTTCTGTTATTTAGCTTATTGTGCACTAAGACTATGGATCTGCTTCTCAGATGTGCTAATAATGCTTTGACAGCATGAATGCTCTTAAAGTAGATGTAAACCATTCCCTGAAAATACACCTTTTATGGGGAGCTGTTATCCTGCCACCACTGCACAGCATCAAAAAGGCTCAGGGGTTTTACAGAACTATTGCTTCCAAAGCCCAAATATAGGCAAAACTGGGGACTCAAGCAGTTTCAACCTGTGGGCTTCACGATACCTCCACTGGGAACCCCTTGTAAACTGGAAGTTGTATAAAAATTTTTGCAATATTAGTCTTTGCTTTGCTTTGGCCAGAGACAAAAGAAAGTAAATTAATGTACAGAATCCATCTGTGCCTGGATATAGGTGTTTTAAAGTCCTGTCTATTCTCCTCCCACACTGCTAGCCGTATTAATTGAGATTCAGGTGCCAGAGTATGGACAAAAAAATCTGGATTGTGCTAGTGTGTTCTATTGACTAAAAAAAAAAATCCATCTGCAAAAATAGGTGATTAAATATATCTGCTTAGAAATATCCATTTGAAAGGTGGTTACACATTTGTATTTTTTCCCTGACAGTCGGATGTGTCAGTTTATGGAATGTATATGCTTTTCTCTTTCCAAATTCGTCCCAGTAAGTAGAGGAGGTCATCTGCCTTTATTGCTAACATTTGATCTACAGCAATTCACTGTCCTTTAGCAGCATGAAAAGCCTCTAATCAACTGGTAGTGCGGACCCCAGCTGGAAAATGCCGTATACAGTAGTGGAGATGGTACCTGTTCAGAATGAAAATGTACTGCTCTGCTTGCTTAAAGCTACAGGTAGCAAACTGCCACTCCTTGCAGGTTAGTCAGTTTAGATTTGGTCTCTAAAAAACGGGGGTTTGGAGATTATGCAGCTCTTGGAAGATATCAGCGTTTAAAAGACGTTGACTATAATGACCAAGGATTTGCATGCAACAGTGCTTTCCCCCCTCACCCCTATTCTTTTGCATAATTCATGAAAAGAAAAAACATACACTTCTGAAGAGCACCCTATTTACCCAACAAAGAAATGAGCAGAAGATGCAAAGCGCGCAAACAATTTCCTGTGTGTGTAATTCTAGCACAACAGTTGTTGGCAGTCTCCCACAAACATCTCTTCTCAGGCAGAAATTAGTCACTAGGAAATACACAGATGTGATTGTTTACCAGTAAGGACAGGACCCAAGACATACCCTCTATAACTGCAGCGCATGACAATACTGTTGCCTGAAGATGTCTTCATAAATGCACTTAGCAGATCTATCAGATGAGATAATTCACACACTAATTCCTCAAGGCATTGTAGAGAAGAATTAATCAACTGTATGCAGAAAGAAAGATGCAGACAGCGACTATAAAAAGAAGGCGCTCACACACAATTCTTATATTTTTATGGCTTTTAACAACTGCAATGAATGCTTCCAGACAGCAGAGGTTGCCTCAATAAACGCAGGCAGGAAACCAGTGAGGGCAAGTGAAACTGTGCATAGGACACTACAGCAGGGAACAGACGGCAGTCAGAAGATGAGGAGTAAAGTTAAGGCCAGGGAGAAGGGAGGGGTGGGGGGAAAGCCATGTAAGATTTGGACTTTATTTCTCATTACCCCACTCTGACTCCTAATTAGCAATAAATTAAATCAATTTCGCCAAGTTGAGTTGGTTCTGCCTATGAGGGTAATTGCTAAGTGATCTCCTTGTCTGTGTCTTGGCATGTGAGCCTTCTGCTATATTTTCTCTCCCCTGTCCAGCTGAGGAGGGGAGTGACAGGGTGGCTTTAATGGGCAGCTGGTGTCCAGCCAGGGTCAACCCACCACACATTCAGAGGTGAGGTAGTGCTTTGGGGAACTGTGGGGCAGACCCTGACCTTCTGGCCCCACTTACGTGCAAGTGGGTGAGGGACTGATGAAACACAAAGGAGAAACCTGCCAGACACCCCATGTACTAGGCCTACTCCACGTAAATATTGATCTTCTGATTATTCCTGCCTGTGAAAGCAGAGGGTAAATTCCATTAAGTTCTACTAAGATGTCCCAGCCAAGAAGAAACCAGAGCAATTTTATATGCAGAGAGCAAATACGTTTGGCTTAATGCTTTCTTCTCTGCAAAGGAAGAGAGGAAGAAACAGATGTGAGAGGGCAACCTCTGCTTTCAACACTCTCCATACCATGTCAGCTCTACCCTAGTCCTTCTCCTGAGAGGTGCCGCTGCCTCAACCAGTCACTCTAGGAGCAGATCTTTGTGCTGCATCTCTGGCTCATAAACTCTTCTGGGTTACTACCTGTAAAGCTTTTCCCCTCTGGGAGACTGTCAAAGCTTTATTAAAATAATTCAAAAAGAGCTGCCTTATAAACAAAGCATTATTTATTCATTCAGCCACAACACTTTGAACCAAAGGATAAAACAACACGCAGGACTATAAATATTTTTTTCCTTTACCAAACTCTTGATTTTTCAAGCATTATTACCCTGTTTTCATTCCAGATACTCCCAATCTTTGGCTAGCAGGAACAGTATATTGTGTGAGACCATGAAGCCCTGTCAGCATTCAGACATTTTCAGGGCAGTGCTGGGAAACTACTCAGCCCTTTTTCTCCCTCTTCATCACCAGGGCAGGGCTGGGAACTGTAAAATTTTTCTAGAAAGTTGGAACCAGGATAGCAGCACTCCACCCCATTAATAGCTTTCCCATCATTTCCCTCGGGACATCAGGTATTTTCTAGATTATCTTTGCTTTTACTGTGTGTGGGGGAAGAGGGAGGTTTTCCAAATGGCCTTCAATTATTTTAACTCTTTATAGAGAGGAAAATACTAGAAAGGTAAACTGAGGTACCTGTGGTATGGAGAAAGCAATAGATATAATAATTTTTTGTTCATCATTCTTTTCATGTCCATACTTTCCATAACTTCTGTGAATTACTAAGAGGAACCATGTCACGCAGTATTCAGGAACGGATATTAATGAAAACTCATTTGATTCACAAGCAACATAAACAAATGCCTAGCAGGAAATTTTTTTCCCTTTCCTTTCCCCTCTCTTCTCCCCTCCCCTCCTCTCCCCTCTTCTCCCCTCCCTTCCCCTCCTCACCTCGCCTCTCTCCTCTCCTCTCCTCTCCGAACATCCCCTCCCCTTCCCTTCTTTTCTTTTTTCTTTTATTTTGTCTTTTATTTTCTTTTTCCTTTTCTTTTCCTTTCTCTTTTCCTTTCTCTTCTCTTGTCTTTTGATGCATAAATTCTTGTTTTGTCTTTAGTGTACAGCTAAACACTAGGAAAGAATGATGGGCTACGTATCTTAAGAAACTACTATAATAATCAATTTTGTGGGTTCTCCAAGGTTGAGAGCAAATTAACCAATCAACCTCCACTTTAATCAACTCTTAGGTGATTAGGGCAAGTGATTTGCAAGGCAGCATGAACAACACATATCAGCTTGCTGAGTTTCTGCTGACTCAAGGAGCCTTCTGTGTTTGCATAATAGATCTAATAAAGATTGAGAACTACAGCTGTGGAAGGTTGCCTGATATGATATATTCTGTGAGGGATGTTATGATGATAATCTTTCTACTGCTGTCATACAAATAGCTCAAGTTGGATATATGTTTTGTTTGCACACTTTCTCCATTACTGGCTAGTACCTCTCAGAGTGCAGCTTTTCAAAACAATAATAAAAACCATAGGCTGTCTCTATTTAATGATAAATACTTAATATGACTAATCAAGCAGTTGTGTTCAATGCCATTGTGTTTCTTATTCAGATAAATCTCTTCTAACCATCTTAAATGTCCTCCTGAGGGAAAAAAAACCAACACAATTCTGAATGTGAATTGTTCCTCAGGATCCAGTCCTTACCTGTTGACTCAGAGAGATGAAAAATACCTGGTGATATGTAACCAGTAGGTGGTTTAAACATGTGCAGCATATTTTCTTTGAAACTGGAGTGCCAATATATCCTGTGTTACAAAATTGTTCTCTCCAAATGTGTGATGGGACTTAGGGGAGAACTATGTCTTTGAATCCTGTTAATATAAAAGGGTTAAGTCCAGGCTGCAATCTAAGTTCTCCAGAAGCCTTTACTGTACTGAACACCTGCAGACTCAGGTGTTGCCCCAAGAAAGATACAGATGTTCAGCGTTCCTGAGGATTTATCCTAGTAACATCACTAGCAACAACAATTGTTTGGGTACTTTCTCCAGAGAGAACATATGCAGATACATCAAATAATTATACAATTGAACCTAGGTATTTAAAATAACAGAAACTACTTGTAACTAGATAGTGCCTCAAGTACACATGCTCAGTTCCTTGTAGTTGCAGGGATGGATATCTGCTGCATTGTAAGAAACAAAACTGCCCTTTTGCTAAAGCCACCTTTCCTGTCCTGCCTAACAGTTACACTTCTTGCCCATTGATTCTCTGCAGTGTTTTCTGGTCTCTTCTTGTCTCCAACATATGTTCACAGCCATAATCTCAAATAAATCAACACGTGTTGGGTAGTTAGTGCCCAGAGAAGCTGTGGATGCCCGATCCCTGGAGGTGTTCAAGGTCAGGCTGGATGGGGCTTTGAGTATCCTGGTCTATCTAGTGGGAGGTGTCCCTACCCAGGGCAGGGAGTTTGGGACTCGATCTTTAAGGTCAGTTCCAAACTCAAACCATTCTATGATTTTCTGATAGCTAAGGCAGATTTAAGCTTTATTACCACCTTAACCGAGTTGAGCTGCTGTTCCTAGGTGTGATGGAGGCAGCCCTGACATTGCTTATACCAACCACCCCATGAAGCAGCACTGGACTGAGCCCCGCAGCCCTGCCCAGGGCAGTCATCCTACTCCTCAGGCATGGATGTTCATCCCTTGTGTCCTGTCTGAAGAGGAACACAAACACCACCCATAAAGTATATGGGAATTATTTCAAACCTGCTGGTCATATTTTCTGATTGAAGCTAACCTCCTCAGAATGATAAAAGGAAGAATGCAGGTTCATAGACAAACTGTTTAGCAGGATTTTAGAAAGGAAAGCTCTCTCTGTTCATAAAATGTACTCAGATATGCCTTTGCCAGAATAAAGTCTGAAACAGAAAAAAGGCAATACATGGGAAGGAGCATGAAGAGAAATGCACTTGAAATTTTTACTAATTAGAAACTTACGAGTCTATCAGTATGCAGAATTTAAGAGTATCAGTGTATCAACACACTATTGCTGTAAAAACACAAAGCAAGGCTTCTCTAACCCCAGCTATATTTGGGATATAAAACGGTCATATCTTGATGTCTACTCAGATCCCTCATACAAAATTTAAAAAATACCCACAAACGTAATAATTTCTTTACAAAAGACCAAAGCATAAATTGGATAAAAGGAACCCCAGTCACATTATTCCTCCTCCACTTCTGTTGAGAGCAGGCCCTTTAAGAGGGGGTTGCTGGGAGGGCACATATGCAAATAAGTGGAAGTAAGCGAAACGAAGTATAGTGAAGGCGAAACAAAGTGTGGGAAACAGCAAATGACACAAATGTTGTAGCCAATCATGGGGCAACTTTAAGCCTGTGGAAAGTGTGTGGAAAGCTCGTGGACAATATCCCTCTCCCTATCCGAAATGTAGTGCTTAGCGAATGAGGACCTGTAACTGTAGAACGATATGTGTGCTGCCTGGGGTGTGCTTCCTGATATGTGCTTCCCGACTGTGTGTGCTTCCTGGGAGTGCTCCCTGGTGCTTCCCGACTGTGAGTGCTTCCTGAGAGGAGTGCTTCCTGGGTGCGTTTCCTGATTCGGGTGCTTGCTGGAATGGCTTCCTGATTGATGGCGTCGGGCTCGACTGCTCCTGGCCGCGGCACACTTCCATGTATTATTATTTCAAATATTCCTAACGGGTCTTCAATTGGTATGAAAAACTTAAAATGGGCTTGATTTTAAGCAATTATTTCTTAAGTATGTAAAATTCACATGCAACTGTAAGTAATTTTTTTAACTGAACTGGGTCCTTAAAGACAGGTCAAAATCTAGAAAAACAAATCTATTAGAAATTTAGAAGATCTACTTCTGAGTGCCTTCAGCTTGCAAGCTAGGAACTCACCAAAGGAGTTTACAATAACCTTCATTTTGTAAAAGAGTATCCATTTAATATGTGATATGAATGTGACTGCTTGTTTATGGCTTTCCCAGGTATGTCTTCAACAGAAATTCAGGAGTTTATAGGTGGATTGAAGAGCAGATGACACCACCGTCTGTGGAATGCATTACAACTGTAAATGCGTACCGCTAGGGAATCACACACACACACGAAAACACAACTGACACTTCTTGGGATTAATATTACTCTATTAAAAATTAGAATGCAAATATGTCTGTATGAAACTAAAAACTGAAAAACATTTGGCCTTTTCACAAAGGAAACCAATGGAAGACTTTCCTTTAAAAAGTCACTCCTTTTAAACTGTATTTATTTACTGATATACGTGTACTTATGTTCAGAATGACTGTTCTCAGACTTAATCAGATCAACATGCTTGTAAATGGGTATTTTTTTTCATAAACTTGTGTGGGCTACTAACCTCTACAGCCCTAATAAAAAGAACCATGTGGCAATTAGCTCTAACCCACCCATATATATAAGCACTATTACATCCTCGCAGCAAATTATTGGGGTAAATCATTACAGTTATAATAACAAGATCTGGTATATACTGAATATCTGGTTACATTAACATGCAATCCAGCATACCTTAGGAAATTAAAGGAAACATTATCCAAAGAAAAATAATCACCATTTGTTTCTTTTATAATACCTTCATTTTTCAAATCTTCTCATTTTGTCACGTAAGACATTCTAAAATCAAGCTGTGAAATAAGAAATACTAAGTGGCAAATCTCTCAGTCACCTTTATTTTCAGGAACTCGAAAAACAAGTCACTTATAATGTTTCCCCGTTTGAATTTTGTGAAAAAATTAACCTTCAATGTAGTGTTTTGAAAGACAAGAAGCCAGACAGGTACGAGGGCCAGCCTCAAACTAGCTGGTACCATAAATTAGGATCTGTTCACAGAAGTATGCAGACCTTCACAACTGCTCATGTGAACAATCTGTTGTGGTTTTTGTACTATCTTCGGAGTGGTCTGCTACTTCTCATGAGAACAAAACCTGGAGGATCTACTCCCCATCTGTTTTGTAACTCTTCCCACACAGAAGTAGGAGAGCCCATGGTGGGAGGACCTGTGGCCAGATCACTTTGGGGCTTGGTCACAACACCTCTGGCTTCCATCCAAGCCTGGGGTCAGCCCGGACTATGGAGATCACTAGCAACACAAAACGAAGAGTGGACGGGGATGTCTTTAGGCTCTAGGATGAACATCAGAGGAACGATGCTCAGGGCACCTGGAAGTGAGCCACAGGAAAGGAAGGGCCCACAAATCAGCATGAGAAATTACTCATCAGCGGAATAATCACCCACAGGGCTCTCAGGGTTAATCGATTAATACTCTATGTAAATCACATATGAACCTGTCCCCTGTTTGCTGGCACTGTGCTCTTTAGCAGTCTGTCTGTTACTGGATTATTTTAACATTCTCATGAGCCTCATGACCCCATAAGGGCATTGCAGGCTTGTGCAGTCTCAAACCACGCTGGCGATCAGGAGCCCCACAGAGGCAGGAAGCGATGTGTACCGTCCAGCATCCCCATCTTACTGACCTGCCAGCCCACTGCCTTACTGATGGGCGCCCAGAACTGCTCTTTCATTACGGCTCTGCTAACATTGCCATACATTAAACCACCAGATTTCAATAAAACCAGCCTGCTCAGGTACAGAAAAGCCAGTATGTTTTAAAATATGTTGCAAAACAAAACAAAAAAGAAAAACCATTATCACAGTGTATTTTGAATTAAAACAATGTTAGTATCAAGCCATTTACATTATTCCTACTCATAAACCCTATTTCCTAGTGATTTGATGTTTACATTATTTTGAACATTATTTTGAACAACATGGAAAATGGGAAATAATGTTCTCAGTGAAGACTTGCTAACAGTTTAATTCCGTAGCCAGACAGAGAGTGATAGTTTTCTCTGCACACAAACTTGCCACCCACTCCAAATTAAATTCCATAGAAACTACATTAATAAGGCAAGGCCATAGGCCACAGCTCCACCACCAAATAGAAAGTTTGGCCTTTGCTCTCAGAGGAACTTTACCGATTTGTTGAGGATGACCAGGTCTCAGCTTCTGCCCTGAAGAAAGGTATTCATCAGAGAACTTTGATATTTCTGTTTGTTCTCAATGTTTGCTCACATGTGAGCAAAATATATGTTGTCTCTTCAAGGCTTGAAACCTATATTATTTGCCTCAAGAGGACAACATTCACCTTTATAAAGTAATTAAATAAATTGTTTTATGTGAAATACTTTTAATTACATAAGTCTTTTTTAATGATACAACACATAAAGGAAACCAGCCAGAAGTCTTTTCCCGAGACTTAAGAAATTAATATTGAACTTTGCCTTTAACTCTTGCCTTTAATGAATAGACTTTAAAACATGGCCAAGAAGTTACACATCTGGCACCTCTGTTCTTACCATATTAATCTCTCCCCATCCAGTATGAGGCCTGAATTAATGAATCAATGTTACTGGATATCATCCTCAGGGAAGTTTTGACTTCATCATACTGTGTTTTATATTGATGGCATGGTGCTACAGAACTAAAACAGACACCTGCCCTGGCTCAAAGGCATGTCTTTCACATATTCAGTTAATGAAGTCATGAGAATAGGAATTTATTACTGAATTTTATGCACACTAAAGTCACCATCTATGTAGTTCAAAGACTGGCCTGATCCTTAAGATGCTAGAGTATATTATCTTGCAGTGCTGTGTCAAATAATCTGAGCTGGCTGTGAGTGAGATAGCCTCAAGAGAAAGAGTACAGCCATATTAGCATGCTGGTCTAGTAATGCATAATGTCCTGATATACTTTTTTTTTAAGCTAACATATCAGCCAAAATAGCTTGATGGAAAGTTACTCCGATCAAATTATTACTACTTCTATTAGCTAAGTTAAACCCAGTCATTAGTACATAGCAGGTATGTGGGTTCTGAGTCCTTGAAAGCAAATACAATATGGAAAATATCATAAACGGGGGAGTTTTCAAACAGCAGTGGGTTTGGTCTGTCCTGGACGTGGTACTCGGCATTCAGTGACTGGTCACATCAGGCACCAAGACTAGAGGCACCTTTACAAAACTCTGCACTTTCTCACCTGGGCCACGTGTTTTTTTCTGAATTACCCAGAAGCTGTGATTAAACAAGTTGGTTGAGCAGCTTCTTTTCTCATGAGCAGTCCAGTATGGACCCTGGGGAGAGGACTGAGCTCAGAAATGCTGATGAGATTCCACATTTATCTTCCCACTGAAGACATTTCTCTAGCCTTTTGCTTTCATACTGTTCCTGCCTTTTCAGTCTTGCATTCAGCCAAGGTACCTGTAAGGACAGTGATATCATTTTTGTCGTCCTGCTGACACCTGGACCTCAGGGGGTTAGGTGCTTTGTCATACACGGCAGGGCTGCCTTTGGTCGCTAGCTCCCAGTGAACAAGTGGGGCTGCCTGTGTGCAAGGAGGGAGGTTGCCTTGTTTCCCCCTCACAGCCAACCCGCTGCAACCGACTGGACTGACACCAGAGGCATAACCCTGCCACCTGGACTCAAAACAGCACGGGAGTCCAAAGAGAAGAGTTAATCTGCTATTCTCTTGGGTATCCTCTTGGAGAATGGGAAGGGGTTTAATCCATGGAACTCAGCCTTTACTTCCTATTGTTACGGACAATCCCTTTTGTGTTCTTCCCAACAGAATACCCAGTAGGACTCAATGCATGCAGATTTCTAGATAAGGATACAAATTCAAATATATTTTATTAGTCCCCCGTGTATTTGCTTGATGGTTTTGTGAGTCCAAAGTTGAAAGATGCTATAATTTTAGAGGGAAGGAAAAAGTAGCAGGAAGACATGCTCGCTTAGCGTGGGAGCAAACAACACACAAAACTCCTTACAAAACTGCTGTTGTCACAGCTCCAAATCAGAGTCCATTGAAATCATTGCTTCCTGCACCAGCCCTTCATTCCTAACGACATTCAAGGCTCTTATCCAGTCTCACCGCTCTTCAAGATCTCACAAACCATTATTATAGCCACTGAGTTAGTATAGGATGATTAGCTATTTTGTCACTAATCCTATGTTTGTCTTAACATCTCATCACCATTTTCAGTCTTCATTACAGTTTATAAATGGAAAATTAAAGGGAAATGTTCTACTTTCCTCAATGAAATAGGAAAGCATCTCTGATCCAAGAATCATGGTCTGGTGCTGAAAAAATATGGTTATTAAACAAGTCAGGTCAGGCAGGTTTATCAGGCCTCCAGTACTAGGCAAGACTGAAAGCATCCACGTGTCAGCAACAGAGGACCTGACAATGTCTGGAAGCTGTAAGAGTAAGAAATAAACCACTACTGAGAACAAACCAGGCACCATTTCACAAATTCCTTACTAGATTTATTACAAGAAAGCAATGCCTGCTTTCTCATACTTAGTGAATACTTTCCCTGATTTTTTTTGTTCAGCACACAGGTATGATGTTTTCACCGGCATTCCAAGTCATGCAATAACAACAAAGAGAATAAATAATATAGCTTTAGCATACTAATTAAAATGTTCTTTCTAAATGACTTCTCAGAATCTAACCTTCACTCTTTCACTCTTTCTCTCATTCCCCTTTGTTTTCATGTCAATATGACAGGGCGCATGTAAAACATTATCTATTTGAGACATATCTTTACAGCTGGAAATTATCTCTCTTACTCATATTTAGTAAAGAAAGCTATAACTACACAGAAATTCAAAGTTTCAGTTTGCTAACCCTCCTGGTGACTTCATACGGTTAGTCTTTGTGTGCCTCATTTAAAAGCCACCAAAGTTTCTTAACCTCTTTACTATTCTAGGACAACTGCTTCAGAAGAGCAAAACTAATGACACCCAGTTGTATTGTTATTAGCATTACCTTTAAAGACCAACAGTGGTTTTTAGTTTTCTGGCCTTTCCTTCTAGCAGAAAGAGCAATCATTTTACTAAACTAGATAAATCAAGCTTTTTTCCTTCTTTCATGGAGTAGGACACACATTTCCCTGTTCATCCCAGCAAACCTTTTCTGTTGCAACTTCAAATGATCTTTCTTGCTTAAGAGACCAATGTACTCACCACTTGAAGTTACAGCAGTGCTATTGGTGCTTGCCCATATGAATTAATTTACCAAACACATCCTCTGATCACAACTTTTCCACAGCTGTATCTCACTGGTGACTCACAGTTCTACTGATCAACTAAAGGCCCAAGAGCTTTTCCTTCCCCCATTGTTCACATTTGTATACTTTCTAGATAATAGTATGAATTCTTGCTTTACAATTTGAACATTAAATTAAATCACTCCTCTATTAATACAGATCAGCAAACAATTCTTTTGTGACATTCTTATTCTCCTGCTTGTAGGCAAGGCCTCCCTTATCCATTCCTTATCAGCTGTCATTACCTCATGTCTATTTTCTGTGCTCGGATCATTAATGAAAATATTAAGATTTGTCCTAAGAGTGGTCCTTGTGGACCAACCTACCTGTAGCCTTACTTCTCTTTTCAGCACAACCCTCTGTCAGCTCTTTTTAGCCAGTGCCTTATCCACTTTACAGTTCTTGCACTAATCCCCATCTTGCCTGCCTTCACCAATAATTTCCCATGTGGCACCACATCAAACACTTTACTGAAGGCCAGAAAGATTAGAACTACCACATTTCCCTTGTCTTCAAACAAGCTATTAGAGAAATCTGGGAACCAAGGGTTGAGTTCAGATAAAAACCTTGGTAAGAAATAGGTTCTGTACTGGAGGGAGTAACAGGAAAGAAAGCACTCATGTTAAGAAGAAAAAAAGGTAGGCATTAGGATCCCTTGGGATTTTGAAAATAGGTGGGTGGCCTTTCTATGAATGACTTTGAAAAGGAAGAGTACAGTAAAAACATTTGCCTGTAAATTAATTTTTTCAGGATAATACGAGTGTTCTGAGAAGTACAGAAACAAGGTGAGAGAGAAATTCCCCATAACCTGTCCCAGGCAATTACGCTGCAGAGCCTGATGATGAGTGAGAGTTGACCCACTTGTGTTTCAGGCAGCTACTACTGGCCTTTCTGATGCATGGATCAGTAACGGTGAGGAACTAATTATCCATCTGTGTGACATGGTTATACTACTAAATTAAGCTAATTGAGGTGCCTCCTATCTCCTTTGCTCCTCAGCCTCTGAGTCTTCCAAGTGTATCCAACAATTCTTTTAACAGAAACAGATACTTGGTCTTTTGGTGCCTTACAGGTTGTACCACACGCAGCTGCACCAGAGGGAATGCTTTATACCACAGAAATCATGCAGGCAATTTAGCCACTTTGTTTTCCCCGATACTGATTTACTCTCCAACAGATGAAGAAATTACCCCTGGTTTTCAATATGGACTTGTTGATCTGATATATTTCAGATTAAAAGTAATTCAAATTACCATAACAAATACTTACTGAGTGGATATTCCATTGCTGAGTGGATAAATTCTCTATTGAATATCACATCATGTTTTAACTGTTATTTCACAGGATTTTAGTATATCATATATTTTAAATGGACTTTTGAAAAAAAACACCCAATATTTGAATTGAATGTACACTTTTTGTCCATATTGTTTTCTGTGAACACTTTCAATGCAAATTAAAATTAACAAACAGAACAAAATTCTCTTTAAAAATTGACAGGTAATTTTTTAAGTTGACTCAGTCCATCTAATTGTGGGGTTTTTTGGACAAAAACTGACTTTCTGCCACATACTCAAATTTGAAAAAGAAATGTGCACTTTTTTTTCAGTTAAGAATGGTGTTTTATTCAAATGGTAGGTTCCGAGGGTTGATCTGAAAACAAAAGCCCTTCTTATCAGCTTGTGGAGACAATGGAGCAGCATAGGATATTATGATTTGGCAAACTATGTAAATTCACACATCCTGCATGCTACAAGTGGGAACTTCATTTCCGACCAAAGTAACTGGCATGGCAGAGGCAGGAGGGAGGCAACTTACGGAAGGAATCCTGGGGACCAGCCCAGTAGCACAGAGTGGCCCCAACCTTTTTTTCCAGCCACAAGAATGAAATCACATATGTCAAGATCCTTTGTTATAACCCTGTTGTGACCTGCCTAAGGATTGGGATGTTTGAATTTCATCTTGCTGCCTTCACTAAGAGTCTATTTGGGCTTTGTGTGGGTGAGGTGGATTTCCTCTATAATGCATGTCAGCAAAGTAACACTTGAAATGCAAAACACAAACATTTTCTTAACAGTTAAATGTCCTCATTATTCAAAGGCATGGAAACAGGCCAGAAACTCTGTTCAGATTACCAATGAACCATTCAAGCCAGCTGTACAAAAGTAGATATTATAGCATGTGAGAAGGTACAGAGAACCTAAGTGATGACTCCGTTGACTGTAGGAACAAAAGCAATGAGAGTATAGATAGTTTATAGTACTTAATCTCTATGATCTGAAATGTGAGAAAGGATTGAAAGGACTATATTAATTGAAATATATCTCATTTTAAGATTATGGCTGCTGCTCAGAGATGATCAAGCACACATTTTAAACAGCGAGTAAAATAAAAAGTAATCACTCCATACCTGACACTGGAATTACTTATCCCAAAAAGAATAATGTTTCAGAGGCTACCTGACAAGAAATGGTACAGAAGCAGAAAACTTAGGGTTCTCTCATGTCCTTCAAAAGAAAAATAGTAGCATTTTAAAGAAAACAATATTAAAAGACATGAGCCTCAATGGGCTGAAAAGTCTTTTTTCATTCCCTCGTTCTCTATGTTCTTCATAATGTGGGTTTTTTTTAAACATTACACCCCTCAATTAACTCACAATTGCTGGTCATGCCATATGAATTATGCAGCATTTCATGTAAATTCAGATTCCCTGGCACTGAACAAATCTAAGGGCATTTCAGAACTTGGTGTAATTACAAAAGTAACCCCTGTAGACTGAGGAAGAAAATTAATACCATCCCCTTTTTTGATCCTGGTTGGTTTGTGTGGTGCTCCTGTGCTACGTTCCCCTTGGGCTGCCATGAAAGTGCAATAGCAATGAAGAACCTAAACTGGAGTAAATGAGCGCAGTTCAGGAGAAATCAATGGAGTTAACTCAGTTTACAACAGTGCTAGCTATGCCTCTAACCCATTTTCCCCGATTCAAATTTTACCCTTGGTGAGTCCTTTACCAAAACTCTCCTGCTAAATGAAATTTAGCTTACTAACTAAAATCTGAGTGGAATATATAACTGATAAAAGCAAAATAAGTCTTGCAATATACTATTCTCTGAAATATTCAACTGTTGAAAGATACCACGTTTGCCCAAAAGAGCAGGTACAGAAGGAGGCCACAGAAAATTAGTGCATTGAAATATATGACAACTTGTAGAACAGTGGACAAAGGAATATTTAACTCTTTATGTCTGTGTTTATTTCTATAACCATGTTCATAAGAGATAAAAAAATATGGTAGGAGGTAGCCTAGATTCTAAGTGATTTCTGATGATCTCTGAATACTAATTGTCTCTCCATAAATGTAAAAAAAGTAATTATCTAATAAGGATTATGTACATCAAATATTTTTGATGAAATTTACCCTGCAGGAAGGCCTGTGTAGGCTGGAAGAGTGAATGAACAAGTATCCTAAGAAGTTCAATGAGGACAAATGTAAGGTTTTGCACCTGGGAAAACATGAGTACAGCACAGACTGAGATCTATCCAACTGGGGAGCAGCTCTGTGGAAAGGGACCTTGGGGTCCTGGTGGACAAGCACCTCAATGTGAGTGAACAGTGTGCTGCTATGGCAAAGACAGACAACAGAATGCTGGGTTGCATCAACAAGGGCATCACCAGCAGAGATAAGAAGTCATCACCCCGCCTTAGTCAGCACTTGTCAGGCCACACAGGGAAGAATGTGGTCAGTTTTGGTCCTTGCTATAAAAAAAGCTGTAGACATGCTGAGGAGGGTAGAGGAGGGTCACAAAGATGACCCAAGGACTTGGAAGCCTGTTGCATGAGGAAAGGCTGAGAGAACAGGGCTTGTTCAGCCTTCAGAAAAGAAGGCTTAGGGGAGGCCTCATCACCATATTTTAATACTTAAATGATGGCTTCAAGGAAGACAGAGACTCCCTTTTTACAAGAAGTGACATGGAAAAGACAAGGTGTCATGAATACAAGTTATTCCTGTGGAGATTCTGACTGTACACATGGAAAATTTTTGACATTAAGAATAATCAGCTATTGGAATAATATTCCCAGGGAAGTGGTGGATTCCCCAACATTGGACGCTTTTAAGATTCAGCAGGACAGCGGGCTGAGCCACCTTGTGTAGAACATGCTTTTGTCAAGAAAGTTTGGACCAAATGATCCCTGAGATCCATTCCAACGTGGTGTTCTATGATTCCATGAAATTTGACACTGAGCCAGACTAAATTAAATCTTGAGCTTTCACAATTTATTTTTCCTTCATTACAAAAATATATAAAAATGCAAGACAACACTGAAGAGAATTTTGGTCAGAAAACCTCAAATCCCGTACTAGCAGTTGACATACAGAGAGATCCCTAAAAAGTCTGGGGAAAGAAAACCAAAAACACCCTTTTCCGTTAGTTTAACTAAATATTTTCAACACAACCATTGATAAATAAAAATAGTTCCTTTAACTACTACACTTCAACCGTAGCTCAAACAGATTCAGTGATACTCTTTTACCTTCTTAATCTATTTAACAAAGACGTGCTGTAACCAGTGCACTTACAAGAAAGCAGAATTTCTGAAATACACCAAGCACAACTAATAAGACTATGATCTTCAGCAACGTTGTCATTGTATTTGCTGTGCCCAACCACTCTAAGAAACTTCTGAGGCTGCACAAATAGGAGGGAAGATGGGTTATAAGGATGAAGAAGCCGTGTTTAGCATCCTGTTATTGATCGTGCTGGCAGGGATTTTTTATGCAGGCCTTCTGATGTACTACCCAAGTAGGTTATGATCTTTAATAAATGGTGTGTATGAAATACAGAAGTGTGAATATTTCTACTTTACAAAAGATGGGTGAGAGTCAAGAAAGATGATGGCATTTTCCTGACACAAATTAAAAAAAAAAATAAATTATTAAATCAAGGGTAATGAATTCATCATGGGCAAACTAAGGCTTCTACCTCTACCACAAGGGCTGGGCAAAAGTCTTCCTCCAATTTTAATCTGCCAATCACATTCATTTATCTAACAAGTGAGGAGGTGGACAGGGTGGGGAGAAGAATCCAGCTCTGTGTAAACACAGAATTTTTGCAGGGATAAAGATTTGAAAAGCCAAACTGAATAGATTTTAAGTGCCATACAGTTTAAAAAAAATTACTAAAAAAATTACTACCAATGGTCCTCAGTCTTTCTGGTTTCTGAGTGGGTGTTACCCTCACTGCCTGTGAAGGGAATCATTAATATTATCCCTGCTTTGCTGCCTTTTTTTCCCCCTCACCCTTTTTTCATCTCTTCATATAGAGACAAGTGCTGTAGTCTCTGATGAAATTTGAAGTATAACTGTCTAATTGTTAATCAGTCAGTAGGGAGCAGCTGATAAAGCAAAATTCCAGGATGACTTCTAGTTGAAAGTGTAAAATATTAGGCAAAATTAATGTTTCTCTTTCTGGGTACTTATACCCTTAAAATCATACTCTTAAAATCAAATATCCTTCATTTTCAACAAATATTGTTACTACAAACTGGAATTCAATTGACGGTTTCCATTGACTTTAACAGGACCAGCAGTTAAATGACTTGCCCAAGGTTGTAAGAAGATTATATTAGCTGTACACATTAACATTTTTTCTCTCTGGCTGTGACAACTCTAAAATTTATTGTCAGTTCCCAGGTGGTGCTCTGGGTTGCTATCCTGAAATAGTCTGATGCAAAAGTATTTGCTTTTGGTGTCTTTTTGTTTGTTTGTGTTTTGTTTTTCAAATGTCCTAAAAAGATCAGGGAATCTGACTGTATTTCCTCAAACTTGGAAATAAAGTTGCATCGCTACTGAAACAAAATCCACGAGTAATTATCTTTCTGTCTAAATATTTGTCAGTAAACCTTTTCATTCCCGTCTCCCCCTTCAAAGTCTGCTACATTCAAAATAGTTAGTCACACCACAGAGCACAGAGATTTCTTTCTGAACATTAGCCACCCAATCCAGCTTTTTTTAGAAGCCACCAAGAAAACGGTGACCCCTTCCACACACATATAATACAGACAGTCAGTCATGCATTAACAGCCATAAACCCCCAAAGGTCGTTTCCATGACAACCCCAGGGTCCTTAATGACCCTGACAGTTCAATGATTTTGTTTTGTTTGAGAGCGAAGGAATAATAAGTCTTCTCCCATCACCCCCTACCCCCTCCGCCACGCTGATACGCCGTTCATTATCTGATCCCAGCCTCAGCCCTGGAGACAGAGCGGCAGCCAGCTCGGAGAGACAAGAGCCTCGCCGCAGACAAAGAGCGGGGAAGGAGGGGAGCGTGCTCAGCATACTGCAGCACCACCAGCCTCATTAATTCCATCACTAGCCCGATGAGTTCCAGCGAGTGCCAGGGGTATTACAATAGTTTGTAGCAATATGTTGCATAAAGTGAGCCCCAAATCGCTCCACGGTTATTTAGAAAGTACATTTTGCATACCACGAGCAGGAGGGCTTTTATTAACAATGTATACCAGAAACACAATAAGACACTGCAGCTAGTCTGCAGCAAGACATATAATTTTAATGGTGTGATGAATAAGGTAATTAATGTACTTCAATCTATTTCCCATATGTATCATATTTAACTTGAGAAAGGTAAAGAGATATCCAAGAGATAGAAGCACAATAATGCATCACTAAGTGAGTAGGCTATTCCTAATGCTTTGAATGCACGTTTCTTAGTTCTGCTCTTCAGCTGAACCTTCTATTCTTTAATTAGAAATCAGCTACAGGCATATGCAGACTTCCATCCCCAGTATTAAACACGGTGTATTCATTAAATGGTCTAGAAACTGACTCGTTGATCTGTTGTCATTCTTTACAAAATTCCACTAAAAGCCAATTCCATTGTTTACATGAAATTATATACATCCACCTGATCACAGGCCAGCATTATCTCATCTTGCCTATTCTCGTACTAGTGCCATATTAAACCGGCTCTTTGGTGACCTATTTTATAGATGGATGGATCTAAATTGCTTTTGTTTTCCTTCACTTCATAGGTCAACTGTGCATTGAATGTAAATGGTATACATTACAGCTTCCAAAAGGTTTCTCTAACTACTATCAATGGCCACTGGCCCTACAGCTTTCAGCGTGGCTGCAAGTCACAATTGTGTAGAGAGGCCACAGTTGTGTCTTCCTCTTCCCACCTGTACAGAGGCTTCAGGGCAGCACACCGGGGCTGAAACAAGCTCTTTATAGACAAAAAGTCCCTGATTCTTAGGTTAGTTAGGATACCTTTGTACCTGTGGCATAAGAAGTGATCCAACCTTTCTAATGAGAGAGAGAGAGAAGTCTTTACTGTGCTTTGGAACAAGTTATATTCATTGCTCTGTATTCTATTTTATTATATAAGATTCAATCGTTTGATCTGGTGACTCCAGATGGCTTCAGGAGAAACCTGGCAAGACCCAATACCTCTGGGTATTAGCGTAATCTTCCAGAACACAGGTCCCACAGTCTAGCCATCCATAAGGACTGTCCCTAATTCTTTTAATTCAACTCTCCCTTTTATTCAGAAAAGTATTTTAGGCAAATGAGTATTCCCAAAGAAGCCATCTCCCTCAGTACTGGAAATCAATTATCTGCTTTAATATTTGCTTCTAATCATATGCTTACATTCAGTCCTTATTTGGGAAAAGTTATTCAGCACTTTGTGGGGCAGAAGAATTAAAAAGAAAAGTATACAATTTAGCTTTACTCTGTAGTGGAATCTAATGTGAATCAAACTAGTTACAGAGGAAGGCAGAGCCAGGACTGGAGCACAGGCACTAGACCCTTTGCACTTTCCTAGCACTCAATTTCTACTCCCTCAAATATAATGATACGCCTTTTAATCTTGCCTTCACTCAGTTTATTCCTCTTCAGTACAACCTAATGCAAGGTCACTGGAAAGTCAGAGGCAGCACAGCAACCTCCAAGCCTCTCGCAGGAAGGAAAAGAGATTTAAAGAAAAAGTTAGCATCTTGCTTCTGCAGCTAATCGTTCTCAGCAGCACGTCTTGATTGTATACTACAAAGGAAATCCAAACTATCAGTTACAGATGTACTATTGCCTGTGTGCTCCCCAAACATGACATTTCCTCCTGCCTGCCATCTATGTTTCTCTCCATGTTGGCAGAGATTTCAAAGTTCTGCAGACCTTCCCCGCAGAGCAACGTACACGCCTTCCCAAACAAGTCCTTTGCCTCTCAGTTTTATTACCATGTTCTGAGCGTACCCTGTGTTATGCGGGAGAAGTCTTGGTCTGATAGCAATTACATATGCCTAAAGGCATGGATTCTCTCCTCCAAGTGTGCGTGCAGTCCTTGTTTATGCTAAGGGCAGCTGTGCACCTTATCATAGGGAGGAGCAGGAAGATTCCTAAAAGCACCTAAGTGGGGGAAAACCTACTTGAGGAGCACAATGATGTTCTTTGCATATACAAAGGATGCAGCCCTCTGATCCCACCTACTTTTCATCAATAATGTCAAGTCTTAGGTGATGAGGGGAAAAAAATTAAGCACCAAGGATTCCTATATAGCCTTCACATGTAGCCACACCATCTGAGTTGGGCCTTAGAAGAGTATAACACAGTCAGCTGTAAAACACAATGTGTAGCCCTGCAGAAATCCAGAGGGTTTTTTTTGTCACAACTAGAAATATTCAGATAACCTGAACGATATTAGGACCCTACTGAAAAGTCTATCCTCAGAAAACACGTAGCATGTGTGTTGAGAGCAGGCCCTTTAAGAGGGGGTTGCTGGGAGGGCACATGTGTCTCTTCCCCAGTAAGCTTAGACACAAAACAGGCAAGACAGACAAAAGAAGCAGTTATCTCCTTTCTACACACCAGCAGAGGCTGGTCACTTTCCCAAGGTTACAATAACAGGAAGCAGGAATAGACAGCAAATTTCCTGAGATCTATCCCAGCTCTTTCACTACATGAACAACTTTCCCCCAATCTGAAAGCTTCCCCTCCCATCTCCTTTGCTTCAACCATTCACAAAACAAAAACGCATCCAACAGGATTTTTTGTGGGATTCCCTGTTTCTTACATTTCACCTTGTTAAAGTCAAATAGCACATAGTAACAAACAACACTTCAAATTCTTTGTCCATTGGGGAATAAAAGATTCCCACTGGACCAGGTTCTACTACCTTTTAGGAGAGAAATACTACCTGGAAAGTGAAAGCTTGAAGCAATATATGAGACATGTCCCTGCAGCTTTCACCTCCTTTCATTCCAACTTGCAGCAACAATTCTTAAAGTTGTTATTGTACACAATTATGTACAAAACAAATATGATGCAGAAAGAAGAAAAATGTGGTTTAAATTGAAGGCCCATGTGGGTAGTGTTG
>VZTM01034106.1:6192-20608 GCA_013400555.1 Jacana jacana | reverse complement strand
TAGACATTAGGAAAAGGTTTTTCACAGAGAGAGTGGTCAGTCAGTGGAATGGGCTTCCCAGGGAGGTGATGGAGTCACCATCCCTGACTGTGTTTAAGAGTAGATTGGATGTGGTGTTGAGGGATCTGGTGTAGGGGAGAACTTGTAGAATAGGGCTGATGGTTGGACTTGATGATCCCAGGGGTCTCTTCCAACCTAAATGATTCTATGATTCTATGATTCTATGAAAACAAATATGCAACTGTCTACTTATTAAAAAATATGAATAAACTAAAATCTTGGGCTGCTTTTAACTAGATCTGTGCTTTTACTTAATTAACTATTTGTTTCTGAGCTCTGTTTTCATTTATATTGCAGTTTTCAATCTGTATGGAACATATACATGTATGCACACACACATACAAGCCCGTTTTCTATTTAAAATAAACATAAACTAGTTTCATTGAGTTAAACCTACAACCTTCTTTCTCACAGTGATGCATGAACTCACAGCCTCATTTCAGTGATTCTAGATCCCAGTATCTGCAGTCCTGGTGGGCTGAAAAATGGACATGAGGACACAAGAAAATGCAAGTGATAGTTCTGCAGGTATCCACTGCCGAGTATTTATTTGACTCAAAGACAAACATTGTTGTCTTCTAAACTTCTTTCCAGAAGAACAGATTTCCTAACAGTACAGCTGCTTCCTCACTGTTACAGGTCACCTGCCTGGAGCATTAGTACAGACAGAGCAAAAAGAGCTGAGGTTGTGGATAGAACTTCTGAGGAGACCTGTAAACTGGTTTGTACTACGTCACTGCCTACATTCCAGAGAGAGTACAGGTTATGGAACAGGTGAAACAATAGCATCCCACTAAATCCCCTCCTAACTTTCCAAGGCTTTGAGGTTACCCTATCCCCATTGCTCCCTTCTGCTCTGAGCATCTGTACCTCTGCACAATCAGCTTCATGCCTGTCTTTATAACCAGGAAGCACAGTAAATCAGTGATGTAAATCCCTTAGAACATTATAATCCCACAGCCATTACCCTGAAAGGGAACTGAACCACATATGAACTTATTAAAAATGCTAATGAGTATGATGCCCTGTCTTAGACAAGATGGGCTGATTCAAGCAAGACAAGAAAAGTATAATGTTTTTCTGAGATGTTTTTTTCCATCAAATTACAGTGGAAAAAAATTAAAACTGTTGAAGGTCATTTCTGATTGCTGTAACTGCAATGCTGCATCTTATTGGCCTTAGGGAAACCACAGTGTTGGGAATGTACTCTCTGAGCCTTAAAAGTGTTGTTCAGCTTAGAAAACCATGGAAACAATTGCTTTATTACAAGCTCCATATCTCTTCACTTTTAATTCATTTAATATCAGAAGCCAAATGTTGAATTTAATAGGTTGTACAGCAGTTTCAGGACAACAGGATGAAATATCATACTGATTCCACCGTATCGTGGAATATATGTTCTGTTATAGTTATTAATTTTATGTTTAAACATGTGTGTGGTAATTTTTATTTTGCATTGTTTTATTTTATCTGGTATTTCTGTAAAATAAGAAATGGAGAATGAGGGAAGAAAATAAAAAGGTTTCCTATAAAATAAAGGTTTCTGATTTCCTGATATTAAAAATTACATCGAAACAGATAGAAAACTGGGTCATTTCTATGTAAAACAATGTACTTATTGAAGGGAAGAGCCTACTAAAATAGTTTTTTTCCTAGACTATTTAAAACGTTAGCTTTCATTATGTTTAATTAACAAGTCTTTTGACTAGAAGTCAGCATTTGTTACTTATACCAGTTGTATGAATGCAATTGTTTATACGTATTAATTACTCTCTCCTGCACATTCCTTGTGTATTCACTTATATATGTTGTTCTGCTAAGACTCAGTTTAGTTATAAGTACCTCAGAGTTCTTTTCAAACACACCTCAGAATGGTAGTGCAACACTGGGATTGTGTTACCATTGGCTATTTAATAAAAACACTTGTAAGTAATTTTCCCTACAGCTTTCTATTATAGCTATGTGGTTTGGGTTTACTTTTTATTTTGACAAGTTAAATATTTGGGTTGACATTCACACATTTTGTTTTTTGTCAACAGCATGACTTATCTTTGCAAGTCTGAAGAAAAATGATGTTGATATTTCTATCTGCACGTAATAGATCTGTGACATTTTTCAGTTACACTTTGCCCATTAATTTTTCATTCCAGAAACAATTTCTAACATTGAAAACCTCTGAGCAGCTTCAAAGCATCTCATGAAAAAATCAGCTTGCTAAAAATCTATCTTCTTCACAATATAGTGGTTTTTAGAAGTTTTATACATTTTATTCTACAGTTAGATATTTAGCCAAATCGTATGTGATCTGAAAGATAGTTAACAGTTATGAATGTAACTATATTCCTGATGTTACCAACAGAAAAAAAAATATAATTATGTTTATATACATCTACACAAAAAAATTAGGCTTTGGGTCCCATATAAATTTTTAATAAAGAATTTACTGTGAGAGAATCTCCCCTTACAGTGACCTGCCAAACAAGAATGGCAAAGGAAAACAGAAGAGACATATTGTCCTTGCCTTTTGAGTAAGTAAAAGCAGAAAGGGAATCTCAAGGAAATCTACAGCAGAGATAGAAGATGACTCCAGATCTCCCTAAACTTATTCTGTCATCTTAATTTTATATTAAAACAGCCCCATAGACTTTTTTCAAGAGAGACAACTGAGCTCCTACTTATTAGGCCAGCTGGCTGCAAGTTCTGTTTGACTTGGGTGAACCCAAAGTAGGATAACCTGATGCTAGACGGGGATATACAGGGCAAGCTGAATATTTTCTTTGAAGTACAGAGAGCTGGCACCCCTTCCTGCAGCAAAGGAGTTGCAGAATATCCCACAGGGAGAATGGACAGGGGAGTGGCACGTAGATACTTTATAGTTCTCTTGCTCCTGATTCACATCAACCTCAGAAAGCCTATATAAATAACATCTATGGCATTCTCACCTTAAGAATATCCTTCACCTCTCACCCTGTAAATTTGCTTCCCAGTGTTCATTGCTTTGGTTTGGTTTTCCTTCAAGTCCTTAATACAGCATTGGAACTTTGATGGTAAACCCATTCACAAGCAATGTCTCATTGACTTTGTGGGGCTTCTACATAGGATGAAGAATTGAGAAGCACATATCCATTAATTGCATATTGTACAGATCATAACCTCCCTGATAACTTGAGTGAAATGGAGTCCCTACTAGAAGAAATGAACAAAAGTCTATCTAGTTTCAGTGACATAAAGATCTTCCTTGTATTTTCTCTCAGAGGACCACTCAGTCGTAAATATGTCAATTAATTAGATATAAAAGAATGTAAGGACAGAAGAGTTGACCTAGCGATTATTGTAAACTTTCCCTTGAAAATAAATGAATAGATAAATAATACTTTCTCAAACTATGCTTCCAAAATAAACTATGTCTTTTGTTGGCTTTCACTTGAGCATGATAGATAAGTTCTGTACCAAAGATATACTGCCCGTGCCCAGGAAATACCTGTAAGTGCTATAGTTCAGAGTGTCTCTAGAGCAAATCTTTTTTCTTTCTCTTTGCCTTTGGCTAATTGAAATATCATTAAAGTAGACAGGAATGGATGAACTGGAGATAAGAAATAGAACATCTTTTTCACAATTGTTTGCACCTATTCACTTTGAAAAATATTTTTCTAAACTGCGACTTTGTGACTGCATTTAGAACTATTGCTTTTTTGTTTGTTTTTTCATCCCAGCACTAAGAAAGAGTGCTAAAAGCAGAGAAGATATTCACGGGACAGCTGGCAAAGACCACAACTGAAATATCTTTCTATGTGAACATTGTTTGTTGTCTTAATTTATACATGATGGACAAATCTTCAAATTATTGGAAAGAAATAGATCTTTAAATAGATCTTTATTTCCAAAGAAAGAACAATTTTTTTATTGTTTTTGTTACTTGTGATCTAAAGCAGTACATGCATTAAACCAATCTGCAAGTGCTCTTTTAGTGAGCCAGTGGTAAGAAGACGCNGCAGTGTCCTCATCCTTTTTTACATGCTCCATTCTGGAATGGCTTTCAGACACAATTTTGTCAGTTTAAAGCTAATAGCATTAACTTATTGTCTCATACACCTCAAAGTAAATCAGGAATAATTCCCTGGATGTACCCTGTTCTACAATCAGATCTCAAAGCTTTGCATTCCTGAAATCTCCATTGTTGGTGACTGGTAACGATAACTCATCTACATCTCTTTTCTGGAGAGCTTCTGTAACAGTATTGTGAGTCTATGAATGCTAGTTAGGGGGTTTGTGTGTATTTAAAACAGTAAATCACAATCCTTAACAGTAATTACTGTTTAGAAAATGTAACAAATATTAAGCTTTACAATTTACAGCAATTTACAGGAGGACTTTCCCCAGGAGTGTTCATACTCAATTGATGTGCTTATTTTGTTACCTACAGCATTTGTCTACCCATCACCCAAACGTACCTATTTGTTTAGTACAGTTTTTCTGTTCTTCTTCACTAGTAATTAGAATTAAAATACCCAAGAGATACAAATTAGAGTTCAGGGTCTTCTTGTCCAATTCATTTCTTAATGGGAAGCTGTCCAAGTTTACTCACCTAATGCATCTTAATTTTGGCATTGTTAGTTTGTGACAACAAGGCAAGGCATGAATAATAAAGTGCATTCAGTTAGGGCCTATATGAACTACTAAAATAAAACTTTGAAAAAGGAATCACAGCACTGCTCCGAACTTATCTACAGATAAATACAGACATTATTTTAAAATGCTAGCAAATCTGTTTAGTTTTATGAAGGTTTTGTAAGAATAATAATGAAATTTATTTCCCAGTTATACTGAACGGAAACAAAACAAGCAAGCAAACAAACAGAACAAATACCCAACTGTATTGGATCTGTTTGAGCAGCACATAGTATAGTGCAATCATGTTTAAAAAACAAAACAAAACAACAAACAAACAAATAAAAGAAACCCAAACAGTGTGAAGTGGGAAAAAAAAAAGTGAAAACGAAAACCATAAACAGCAATAGAAAACGTCCCATTTTCTGGTTAGTTAATATGAGGACCTGCAGGTAACCTCAGGTAGCCACACAGTGTTCATAAATGGGAAGCCAGGCTTCCTGGATCAATCTGTTCATTACTGAGTGATCACACCTGACAATTTTAGATCATTCTGAGAAAATACTGGAAGTACTTGGCAACTTTTTAAAGCCAACAAGCTTTTTGGGTTTTGTGGGTTTGTTTTTTTTGTCTTTTGGGGGTTTTTGTCTTTTGGGGGTTTTTTTGGCAGGAGAAGGGGGATTAGTGGATGTTGTGGATTTTTTTTTTTTATAAATAAATTTAGATGCTTTTGATGATGACAATTGAGTCAGACCATTGGGCTTCTCAGCTCTGACTACATTATATGTAACTTGCCAAGGTCTTTCAGTCCTTTCCTCTTCAGATTAATATTGGAACAAGCAGTGCTGTACACTGATCAGTAGTAAAGAACTTATTTGCATGTTATGAAATGATTACTCCCTTTAAATGTAAAGAAGAATCAATAATATCTTGGATACTACTCGGTAATAATGCTAAACAGTGATTTATGACTATTAAGATTCGCATATGTGAAACTCACATACAGATTTCAAGAAATATTCACAGCTTCAGCTTAAATTGAAAAAAAAATACGATGAGAACAGGAATAAATTAGAACTGTGATAATTAGAAAAGTGCTTATAAATAATAACAGTAAAGGTAGTGTACTTTTCTACATTATACACTGCATATGTAAATTACTTAAAGAAAATGCTTCCTGGGATAAACTGAGAAATTTATTGTTCAAAAGCAATAGCCAACACTCAATAAAGAATTGCAATATTATGTTTTAGTCTGGAATTTGCCTTTGTTAACTTTTCAGAGTCAAGAACTGCTAGTAGTGCTAACTTCCAGTCTCCTGTGCTCCTTTGGAACCCATCCTTATCCAATATCAATAAGTGAAACTGCTGAATTTCTAGTGCTGTGTCAATTTACATCAGCCACAGATCTGATAGCATCTCTAGCATAGACTAACTGTGTGCATTTGGAAGGAGATAATTTTACAGCCCTCTAATTTCTGCTCACCCACAGTGGCAAGCCCAGTCTGATCTTGCACACTTTTAAACCATGAAATTTTGCAGTACCAATCTTCTGTAGCATCCACAATGAACTGTAAAGGACTCGTCTGATTTCCTTTCTTATTAGAATTCAAAAGCAAGAAAGAGCAAAAACTTCCATAGGATCACATAGAGTCTCACAGCAGACTGAAACACAACTCCAGCAGGGAAGTGATGAGGAGATAGTTTCATCAGAAGAGTAGGGCCTGTTAAGGTCATCAGCTATCATTGTTAGAGAATTTTACAAAAGAACTTCCAGCAGAAATGGGCATTAATCACAGATGTCCTTCTAGATCCTGTCAGATTTGTGTGTGTGTGTGTGATTTTATACTATCCATGGCTCTATTTTAAGCTTTTGTTTTCACAGTAATCTTTGCAAATGTTTTCCTTTATCTAACAAATAAAAGGAAGTACAACATTACAACTGGGCACTGCCAATGCCGAAAAAGATCACGAAGATTCAAAAGAGAATACATATTCACTGTCATGTAAAACAAAGGTTTGACTTGAATTAATCATTAAAATGAAATGTAAGTGCAAACGTGATCCACAGTTTCACATTGGAGATCCGTGATTTATGATGAAATCTGGACTTTTCATTGAAATTTTGTCTGCAGATGTTTTGGTATGACTTTGCTTCTACAATGTATTTCTAAATCATTTTTCAGTGATGTATTAGTTTCCATAGCAGGGAGGTTAGAGGGGTGGCTTCTGTGAGAAGCTACTAGAGGCTTCCCCTATGTACAACAGCCAATGCCAGCTGGCTCCAAGATGGACCTGCAGTTGACCTAATCAGTGATGATGATAGCACATCTGTGATAACATATTTAAGAAGGGGGAAAATAACCTTGTGTGACAACCACCAGGAGAGAGGAGTGAGAGAAATAACTATGTAGGAACCAAGGTCAGTGAAAAAAGAGGAGGAGGAGGTGTTCCAAGCATGAGAGCAGAGATTCTCCTGCAGCCCATGCTGAAGACCATGGCGAGGCAGGCTGTCTTCCTGCAGTCCATGGAGGTCCATAGCAAAGCAGATATCCACCTGAGTCCATGGAGAACCCCACACCAAAGCACAGGTATGTGCCTGAAGGAAGCTGTGACCCTGTGAGGAGCCTGCATTGGACCAGGCTCTTCATAGAACCTGTGACCCTGTGGAAAGAGAACCCCATGATGGAGCAGGTTTGCTGCTAGGACTTGAGACCCTGTGGGCCTGAAGTACTGTACCCCATGGAAAAGACGCATGCTGGGGCAGTTCATGAAGAACTGCAGCCTTTGGGAAGGACTCACATTGGAGAAGTTCATGGAGAACTGTCTCCCGTGGGAGGGACCCCAAGCTGGAACAGGGAAAGAGAATGATGAGTTGTCCCCCGGGGGAGGAAGTAGCAGCAGGCAACTAGTGATGAACTGACTGCAAACCCCATTCCTCATCTTCCTGAACCATTCAGGAGAAGGAAATCAAGAAAACCTAGAATGAAACTGATCTCAGCAAGAAAGGAGGGATTGGGGAAACATATTTTAAGATTCAGTTTTTATTTCTCATTACTCTGATTGGGTTGGTAATAAAGTAAGTTAATTTTCCCCAAGTCAAGTCTATTTTGCCCATAATGGTACCCAGTGAGTTATCTCCCTGTTCTTATCTTGACTATGAATCTTTCATTAAATTTCCTCTCCCCTGAACAACTGAGAAGGGGAGTGATAGAGCAGCTTTGGTGGGCACCTGACATTCATCCAGGGTCAACCCACCAAAACAGAAAAAAAAAAGAATTAATGAGTTTTTAGGGTAGATTTTTTTTCTATTCTTATTTGTCTAAAACCTATTTAAACTCATTAATATCACAGAATCACAGAATTGTTTAGGTTCACAGAATCACAGAATTGTCGGAGTTGGAAGGGACCACTAGAGAACATCTAGAGGGCTACAAGCTGTTCAGAAGGGACAGGTGAGGAAGGAGGGGCAGAGGTGTTGCCCTCTATGTTAAAGAATGTATAGAGAGTGAGGAGATGTCACTAAAGCCCTCCCTGGGGGCAGATGAGGAAAAAGTTGAGAGCCTGTGGGTAAGGATTAGGGGACAGGACAATATGAGGGACACTGTTGTGGGAGTTTATTACAGGCTACCTGATCAGGATGGGGAAGTTGATGAGGCCTTTTACAGTCAGCTCAAAGTAGCCTCACAATCACAGGCATTTGTTGTCATGGGGGATTTCAATCATCCTGATATCTGCTGGGAAGGTTATACAGCCATGCATGCACAGTCCAAGAAGTTCCTCCAATGTATTCATGATATCTTCTTGACTCAGGTGGTGGAAGAGCCAACAAGGAAATGTGTACTACTGGACCTAGTACTAACAAACAAAGAGGGATTGGTAAAGGACATGATGGTTGAGGGCAGCCTTGGCTGCAGTGACCACGAAAAGATAGAGTTCAGGATCATGGGGAATACGTGCAAAACAACAAGTAAGACTGAAACCTTGGATGTCAGGAGGGCTAATTTTGGCCTCTTCAAGAAAATACTTGGAGAAATCTCATGGGTTAAGGCTCTGGAAGGTAGGGGAACTCAAGAGAGATGGACAATATTCATAAATCTTTCTCCAAGCTCAGGATTGGTGCATCCCTAAGGAAAAAAATCAGGCAAGGGAAGACGGGTACCTGCGTGGCTGAGCAGGGAGCTTCTGAGAAATAAAGTTTACACTGAGTGGAAAAAGGGACTGATCAATTGGGAAGATTACAGGAATGCCATTAGGGTGTCCAGGAATGATAAACAGTTCAAGGGAGGTTATCCTTACCCTTTACTCTGCCCTGGTGAGGCCCCATCTGGAGTATTGTGTCCAGTTCTGGGCTCCTCAGTTCAGGAAGGACAGAGAACTGCTGGAGAGAATACAGCAGAGAAGCACAAAGATGATCAGGGCCCTAGAGCATCTCTCTTACGAGGAAAGACTGAGGGACTTGGGTGTTTTTAGTTTGGAGAAGACTGAGGGGGAATCTGACCAACCTTTATAAATACTTCAAGGGTGTGTGTCAAGAGGAAGGGGCCAGTCTTTTTTCAGTGCTTCTCAGTGAGGCGACAAGAGGAAATGGGTACAAACTTGTACATAAGATGTTCCATCTAAACCTGAGAACTGGCCCTCTTGGTGACAAGGGTGCATTCCTGACTCAGAGATAGTTTACTGTCTACCAGAACCCCCACATTCTTCTCCTCAGAATTGTTTTCCACCAGGTCTGCCCCTTACCTATATTGGTGTCTTGCACTCTTCCTCCCCAGGTGCAGGACCCTCCACTTGCCCTTGTTAAACCTCATTAGGTTCTTTTCTGCCCAGTTCTCCAGCCTGTCCAGGTTACACTGGATGGGGGCAGAGCCCTCTGGAGTGTCAGCCAGCTCTCCTAGTTTTGCATCGTCAGCAAACTTGCTGCGGATACACTCTGTCCCTTCACCCAGGGCATTGATGAATATGTTGAACAAGACTGGATTGAATATTGACCCCTGGGGGACATCACTGGTTGCAGGCCTCCAACTTGGTCATGCTGCATTAGTTACAAATCTAATTGTTGGAAGGGATTTGTAAAGATCAAGTAGCAGAGTCAGTTTGGATAAGTTGTATAAGACTGTGTCTAGTTGGGTTTTTAATATCTCCAAAGAGATACATCCACGTATACATAAACTTATTTATAATATAAATAAATATGTATAATCTATTTGATTATATAATATTTTTATTTAAAAAAATAAATTTAATTATTATATATATTTTATATGTAACATATATACAAATATGTCATATACAGTCATAAAATTCCCTATTCACATAAGCATGTAGAAAATATTCTCCCTTCTATTCTTACCTTTGTGCAGAATATGAAATTCCCCCTAGTGAACAAGATTAATTCAAAATGCAGAAAGGTGTAACTAGTGTACTCTAAACAATGTCTAAATTTCTCAGACAGGCCTTTTTTTGAGAAGAGTCATATAATTTGGTTGCCAAAAGTCTTCCAGTCTACAAAATTTGATACTCTTAATACTAACGTGCATTTATACTAGAAATAAAGAATTATGAATGTGCATTTATAGGACTGTATAAGAATTAGGAGTTTTTAACTTTTGTGTCTGGATAATTCATTGATGGCCAGCACTTGGGCTTTCCTTACAAATTGCTGTCCAGTCTGTGGCATTGCAGAGCGTTGGGACATTACAGCCATTTGTTGGTACTCTGTGACTGTATTTGTATGATACAATAAGGCAGAGCACAGAGATTGCTGACCTCGCCGTGCTGAGGTCGGCACATGTGTGCAGTGCTAAGTGCTGTCTCGGCTTCCTAAAGAGTCAGAGCTGTGTAAATGAAATGCTGCCTGATGTGACACACATTAACTCTCACATGGCTTGCACTAAGCACAGTTATCTCAGGAATCTGAGATATATCACCATAGTGTGTGATCTCTGTGATACACTCTGAGTTACCATCCCTTACAGAGTTCCCACTCTCTCATTGTCCCTTTTGAAGCCATCTCATTTCTGCAACTATGAAAACCCCTGTGGAGATGCCACAAGAAAACATCCTCCCAGACACAGTCAGTTGAGTGCGCCAATAGTTTGTGTAGGACCAATTGCACGCTTAATATTACAATAACCTTTCTTCCATTTTGTCTTGCGCCGATTGTCTTCCATTATGTTTAACAGTGCAAATGGACTCAATCTAAATTGCCATAACCAGTTTGTGAGTCATATTGCTTTAACACTGAACATAAGGTTTTATTAGAATGAACTACATTTCTGGTTCTTTCTTTTCACTGCAGACAATTGGTGGCATTCATCTGACAAAACATAGGTGTCTATAATACAGATTTATGCTTCTGAAACAACTATCTAGCTTTCCTTTATAGCCGATGGGAAAAACAGGCTCTTCCAAGGAGCAAGCTATTTCATCGTAAAATAGACATCTAAGGTAAGTCAGATGAATTTCATCCTAAGAGTAAAACTTTCTCTCCACTGACTAAAAGCTCCAAAGCAGACATCCACATTGCAGATGCCTAGTCAGAAGAGACTATTCACATCCTTTCTGTCTGCAACTTTTCTGTATCTTTTTTTTTGCCAGCCTTCCTTCTGCAAAGGCACATGTCATTTTCCCTTTCTGTGGAAGTATGACCCACAGTCATACTGAGAAGGAAACAGGCACAACAAGCACAGCAAAAAACAGTTTATTGCAAATCTCAGTAGTTAAAACTTAGGAAAATGTTCTAAGCAGATATTGGCAATTCCTGCTTTAATGCTGTGTCCTTCGCAGTGGATTTGATACCAATTATACTCCCAAAGCACTACACAGTTCTCAGCAAAGGAACCAAAATCAGCATCAGACACATAAATTCCACTTCCATTTCTGACTGCTTCAGCAACTACAGCTGGGTTATAATGTTAGGTTCCTGAAAAAGAGGTCTCTTTATTGATGTCCTTAGCTTACAGACAGCACAGTTTATGCTTTTATTATTCAAAAGCAGAGAAGCATCCTTTTCTATTTTATTAAACATAAGTAGGTGTTAATGTTTTTTGCTTTCATTCTAAAAGAAATAATGAACTTCATGACATGAACAAATTTTCAAGAGCTCTTAAGAAAATAGTGCACATAATATCCCTCATAGTATAGACTGACTTTGGGAAAAAAAGCAATAATAAACAAATAATGAATTTTTGGTGGAGGCAGGGTGTCATAATAGTATCTTTTTTTATAATGATTATCTTCAAATTTTGTAATAGATGCTTCAATGTATTCACCCTTTATCAACATTTCATTTCCTAAACACTTGACCTAAATCTATGTATTGCCTGCAATAGAAGTACCTGAATTTCAGTACACTGTGTATATTTGAAGTGGAAGGACTTTTTCTCTGTAGACAATGTTGTGATGTCTTTAAATTACTGTCCATAAAACCTGAAGTAGCTATGTGATGCTCTAAATGACTGAAAAAACAGACCCATCAGAAACTATGACCTTTTTAAGGAATTAGCGTATTTTTATTTTATGAGTTTCCTAAGGACAAAAGTAACAGAACAACATACTAGGAGGTGATTTCCAAAAACATAGCAGCCATGTTTGCGTATGTGCAAGATATACCCAAAACCATCAGCCATGACAAATTATTATAGCTAGAACTTTCAAAGAGACACAAAGAAAGCAAGATATAGATCCTTCTGACATTTTCAAAGCATGGTGACCTCATGTTTGGAATGATAAATATTTGGATGTATGATTTGTGTTGTAATGTTTTCGAAGTAAAGCTTTTGAACCACTGAGCCAAAGATACTGCGTTGACCTGTGTCATGTCTAATACTGATTAAAGGTTGTACAAATAGACTCTGAATCTAACAGCAAGATACCTATTGACATTTTGTAATACACACCGCAGTCCTGCCAGCTCTGGCTGTTATGTCTCACAAACTGAAAAAAGGTCAGTGCCAGTGGGTGTTTCACCTTCATAAGCAGTGGTATGAGTGATTCAGCAGCTGACACCTCAGTATGACACAGCCCTGAACCAGAACCTAGCACATTCCTAAACTGAACTCATCTATGTGAAATCCCATTTACAGATGTAAAGCTGGACTCATTACAGTCAGCTTAAAGTCATGCAACACTCCCTGTGAGTGTTTTAGTGAGAGATGTGAGTAGACAAACCATAAAGCAGCACATACATGCTCTGTTCTACAGGAATGTGCAGGACAGAGAAATGCATTTCTTCAGAGGTTCCACAGCACATTTTTTACCTATATGCTAGTCCTAAAGAAGCTGATAAGCTTCCTGGCTGGTCTCATAAATTCTGTTTAATTTAGGTACCATTTTAGCAAGAGTAGGAGAATACAGATGTAAACAACCCTCATCCATGGACAAGAGAAGACAGACTTGGTGATTATTCCATAGGGGACTTCTTACCTCCTTTATTTATATGCAATGAGGCATATGAAATACTAATCCAGTGCTACATCATGCTTCCCTCATTGACATTACTGATAATTGTTCACACATGTTCATTTCTGACAGTAATGGTTTGCTTGGACTACCCATGCAGTTACTAAAGTAAAATACAAACATCAAAAGGGCAGTGGTTTTCATACCTTCTAACTGTACACTCTTTATTTGTAGGTTTAAAACTGATTGGATCTGGTCTTAGTCTCAACATGGTCCTGCATTTCTGGATGCAAGGAAAGTTAATTTGGATATTTTGAAATTGGGAGACAGTAAAAAAATGTTTATCCATTTGTAACAAGATTGATTCTCCTTGCCATGTTTATACACACAAAATAGATTCACTGTTAATGAATAAAAGCTGCAGAACCGGTTCCATTATTCAAGTTCAGTGTTGACAGCTGCTGTTTTTTCAGGGCCTACCTTTCAGGGAGGTATTGGTACTTTCCAGCAAGTTCTACTTTATGAATTTTAAGTATTGATACTTAAATTCAAGTATTTGTAATTTGTCCAATGGGAACCTGACCTTAGTTACGGCCTTTAGGGTCCAACATTACACAGCAATATCTTCAGCATAAACAGAATTCTAAACCAAATACTAACATTAATATATAATACAAACATTTCTGGGAATTGGCAAAATCTCTTTAGTTTTTTACTTCTCTCTTATTGAAATCTCATTTCTCACTCTTCAGTTGGAAATATCTTCCCAGTCCAGCAGAGCACCTCACTTTCTCTCTGTATTCTCAAACACCTATGGGGGTTAAAGGATACAAAGTTATGATGCTGCTCAGATCAGCGAATCATGTATTCTTCCCTGTTTGCACTCCTTTACCCTGAGTCTACTCCAAAAACTGTCAATAAAATTATGCCATAAGAATAAAAAATAGACACAAATGGTGGCTTAATAATTTCTTTTATGTGTGTAGTCTCTGTGTGTACGCATCTAAACCTTATTTTTTTGGCTTTTGTGGGCAGAGTAAATCTGTATTTGACCTTAGACCTTTCTGAAAATTGAGCTGACCTGAAATCATAGGGAGGTAAAACATAGTAATAATAGAAGTTGAAAATCAATACACTACTTTACAGGGTCATGCTGAAGTCATTTTGGCTTCTATGATGAAATGATATTTGGATTTTGTAAGATTTCTTTCCATTGCCAATTAACTTCATAGCATCCTTGTGTCAGAGCTGAAAATGTTTTTGACAGTGACTTTGTTTCACCTGAGCTTTTAAAATTTGTGGCAAGCTAACACTTACCAAATAGCTTTCTAATACCAAAATGTTCT
>VZTM01034104.1:118540-143161 GCA_013400555.1 Jacana jacana | reverse complement strand
CCCCCCTTTTCTTTTCGTATTTACTTATATTTTTGAATGCCTAACTTGGCCAGGTGGAAAAAAGCTTGCATGGGAGCCGAAGCAGAGGATGGTGAGGGGTGTCTGCTTGTTTTATGTTAAACCAATGGGGGGGGGGGCATAAAAAAAAAAAATAGAGGGGGAAAAAAAAACACCAAAAAGGTTTGCAATTACACGTTCTTTACGGAGAGGTGTGGCCGCTGGCACGGAGGGAGCCTTCAGCCCAAACCGCACAGACAGATGCTCAGGGAGGTGGCTCTTGTGGCCAGTGGAAATACACAACCAGGGGCAGCCTGCAGCTGAGATTTTTATGGGAGCAAAGGGATTAGGAGCTAATTGAAAGGCTGGGGAAGAACCTGGTCCTCCTGAGGGCTTCCGCTTTGTGTTAGTCGCTTTGCCCAAAGCTGCCTAAGAGGCTGGCAGCCCCAGGCGATGGCACGCAGGTCCCTTTGGGATCTGAGGGGACTCAGGATCCCGTTGGAGTGGGGCTGGTGGCTGTGGCCACCCCAAGCAGCAGGTCCCCATCGCAGGGCAAAGCTGCCCGAGCCTCCACTAGCCAAAAGCGGCAACGCACTGAGCTCCCTGCCCTGCATAGATGTTTTTTCAACCCTTTCACTGGCTGCAATATTTCTCCCCCACCCCCCACACCCCAAAAAATGTACGTGTTGAGATCATATTTAAACCATGAGTATGCAGAGTTAGCTTTCAACCCAAAGCATCCCCAAATGGTGGCACCTGGGAGCAAGGCATATTTGGAGAACAGCCAAGAGCAAACAAGTCAAATAATGGGTCAAATCACAGGCACAAGGGGAATTTTGCCAGCTGAGAATCAGGGCTTTAAGGAGAATCAGGGCTTTAAGGCAAGGCTGAAGGAATTGCCAGGCTGGGAAATAATGGAGGAGGAGACAAGAGGGAAAAAAACCCAACTTTTGGGTAAAATAAAGGCTGAACCCCTCTATGTTACACTTGTCTGGCCTATCAGCCTTGCCAAAATGACTTGAATTTAAACCAAGCACAATTGCACTTGTAAGAGGTACCCCCTTATGCTGAAGGCGGGACGAGATGGAGCCACGTGTGTAGCTGGGGGAGGCGGCACTTCTTTTCCCTTGAAATTCCTGGTGCCCTCAGGGGCAAACTGTTCCTTTCTAACCCACCATAGGGTGGCTTGTGTTTCTGGATGGTGTATTTAATTGTCTTTTATAAACCTTCCTAGAATTTGTCACCCATAATTTTTTTTTTGGTCTTTTCCTTTTGCACAGGTTTCCAGAATTTTGGGGGGGTTCCTCTTCCCAACCTCTTAATCTCACGCTGAAGCCATCTGGGTTTCACCCCATCACACAATCATTCCCATGGACATTGATCTCCCAAGTACAGGAATGTCCTCTCTACTCCTGATGCTGTTGATGCCCATCACAAGAAAACCTACTGGAAATAAGTGGCTGAGAGAACCCCAGCTTAAAGTCCTAAATTCTCCCCCTCTGCTCTGCTCTGCAAAGCAGTGTCCAGCTCTGGAGTCCTCAATGCAGGAAGGACATGGACTCGGACCTGTTGGAATGGGCCCAACAGGGGGCCACGAAGATGCTGGAGCACCCCTCCTAAGAGGACAGGCTGAGAGAGCTGGGGTTGATCAGCCTGGAGAAGAGAAGGCTCTGGGGAGACCTTATAACAGCCGCCTTCTATCTGAAGGGGCTTGAGGAGAGATGGGGAGGGAGTCTATCAGGGAGTGGAGCAACAGGATGAGGGGTAATGGTTTTAAATTGAAAGAGGGGAGATTTAGATGAGGTACCAGAAAGATATTCTTTCCTGGGAGAGTGGTGAGAGCCTGGCCCAGGTTGCCCAGAGAAGCTGTGGCTGCCCCATCCCTGGAGGGGTTCAAGACCAGGCTGGATGGGGCTTTGAGCAACCTGGTCTGGTGGGAGGTGTCTCTGCTCAGGGCAGGGGGTTTGGAACTTGATAATTTTTAAGGTCACTTCCAACTCTAACCAATTTCTGATTCTATTACCTTATGCTGTGTTAGGTTTTAAGGTTTGCTGCATTATTTTTTTAAATCAGATAAAAGCACCGCTCCACAACAACCATCTAGAAGAGCTTTGGTGACTCTGAAGTACTCATGGACTACACAGGCTGTGCCAAGCTATGAGAGGTTTGATATGGCTGTAGCTGTTGGCAGAAACCTCATCCTTGAGCCCTCTGGAGCTGTGGCTGGAGCCTTCTCCACCAGAACACTTGCATTCACAACGCTGACACCACTCGGTCTTGCCCAACGAGGCGTAAAAACACCGAGAGCTGTTTCTGTCATCTCTTCAGCCTAATTTAATCGTTCAGAAAAATAGGTTTTCAGCTATTTTTGATTATTTTTCCAGGAGGGGAAAAGGATAACAACAATGCAATGGGAGGCCCAGAGCTTAAACATCTCTCCCCTTAAATTTTTTTTTCCCCTTTCTTGCTTTCTTCCACCCCAGCAGGCTGAGACTAAAGCAAATTGCTGGCCTAACGCACTGCTGCTGCAGGGTAGGAAAAACAGCAATCCAGCGGTACCTACAATTGCCATGTTGTGGCTTCGGGGAGGCTCGGCTGCCGAGCTAATTTGGGGCAGTTTCCTGTTTTTCTAGAGGAGATAGAAGGAGAGAAGGGAGACGCAGCTGATCTGAGCTGCTCCAGCTTGCAGCTCATGTCCTCCCAGGCTGAGCAGCTCAGTGCCGCGGCTGACAGCCCCACGGTGAACACCAAGCCCAAAGCAGCCTGGCTACTGCGAGGCAACCCACACACAAACTACCAGCTGGCTCTCGGGACTGGAATCCAAGGAACAGGGTTTGATTCGATGGCTTGGCAGCAGTTTGGGTTTGCAGCAGGGACCGTGGCAGATCAACCAGCCCAGAGCTTGCACAAGCCCCTTCCAGCCCCGAATGGGCAGCACCGAGCTCCCTCAGGCTCTGAAAGCACTGAGTCTGCAGGGCTTAAGTCTGATATCGGAGCTGTTTGCTCTCCATCCGTCATTGTTCCCCAAATACAATGATCTCAAAACTCCTTAAAGTCTCTGCAAAACACAAACACATGTAAATGACCTGCTCTAGGTGTTCCTGCTCCGGCAGGGGGATTGGACTAGATGATCTTCCAAGGTCCCTTCCAATCCCTGATACTCTGTGTCTCTGTGATATGCATGTACACACGCTCAGTACACAGGTACTCATGTGGAGAATATATAAACCAGACGTATGTGGAAGGTGTTGTAAAGACAGCCATTTCCAGGGCACTGCTATATTTTAAGGAGCCAACTAAGTGACAGTAACACTCCAGCCTCAGACAGGCATCCACGGGCTCATCCCGGACTCAGCCGCAGCGATGCTCCCAAGAGCTCTGAATCAAGGAAATGCCACTTATAAACAATCCTCTTTTGGGGAGCCTGCTGACAGGGGCCTCTCTCAAATAGCTGCTATCTCCCCCCTTGCCTTCCCTTTGCCCAGTGCATCTGTGCACATAAATAGGAGCCGCTTCAAGCAGCAGCCGGCCCTTCCGCAGGGGCCACGGGCTGGTGCCCCATCGGCCAGAGCTAACACATGCCACAGCCCCGTGGTTGAACATCTGCTGGCATCAATAGGGACAGCAAAGAGCAGCACACGCCCCACCTCCCAGCACGGATGGACCTGAAAAACGCATTTCACCCTCCATGCCCGGGGAAGGATTGGTCCCGTCCCAGTTGGTACCATCACTGGTACGACAGCCACCGCCCCGGGTTGTGTGACGCTGCAGCCGGGGGCTTCAAAAAGGGAGAGGATTATTGTCTGATTGGATTTCTGGTCTCAATTAAGGCAGAAGGGAAACCAAACGCGACGTTGACATGGAAAGCTTCAAACATCTGTAACAACAAGTGGTTAATTTACAACGTACCCACCTCGGAGCACGTAAGTGGGACACAGACCTTCCTCCTGAGGTGGCCAAGGACTCACCTGCTCCTAAACGAGCATGTGGATACGTCAGATGACCAAGGACCAAATATAATCAAATGTCACCTCCCCACCCTGCAGCATCGAGGTGACGGGGACGGTGCCCGGAGGAGCAGGTCCAGCAGGTGATTTCTGACTCCTTCCTCCTTCCAGACCTGGGCTCAGCCACTGGAGACAAGTGGGATTGAAGGGGGCAGCACCCCTGCAGCTCGTTTGAGAAACCTCAGGAAACTCAAATGGGTTTCACCTTGAAATCAAACAGAGATTAGGGCCTAACAAGCAGCTAAAGCAAAGTAATGGCCTGGGCCACATGTTGTGGATCAGATGCCATGTGAGGCTAATTATTGCAGCCCAAAGGTTAGAATGGCTGCTCAAGCATTTCCACATGGGTTTCGAGAGCCAGCCCTGGCAGCACCAAAAAATTACTGAATGAGCCAGTAGAGGGGTACCAACAGCTGATGGGCAGAGCTCCTGCCGTGCCTCAGGGAGAGGCAAAGCCTAGGCAGTGCTGAGACCAAGCACCCCCTGCAACCAAAGCAGCTACTGGTGTGGCTGTGCCACCCTATGCCCCCCCAGCACCATCCTTCAGAGGACCCCAGACACCCATAGGCTAAAGCCAGGCTCATCTTGCTCCTTTGTACTGCTGAGGCTGCTGCGTGCACAGGACGTGTGTCCCCATCCCTCCCCTTCCAGCACAGGGAAGGAGATGGGAATGGGACATGTCCCAGATCACCCCCTTAAGTGGGCACTGGGCTCTGCTGACCAAAACACCAGTGATGGCACGGCCACCTCTTGTACGAGACAGCATCCACTGAGAGGCAAAGGGCTTCCTTACTGTGGCAACCTATAGCTTTCAAAATCTCTACTCCTGTGAAATAAACCCTGGGAATATCCAGGCTTCGCGTTCTGACTCCCCCTCTGCTGGCTACTGGGCTGTGGCCACCACACACCCCTCGCTCCCAGGATCCCCAGCATGGCCCAGGGACTGCAGGGCCCCTTTCCCATGCACACCCAACAGCTGTGTCCGCTCCAGGACGGGTCTGCTCCATCGAGGCCACCCTGACACTTCAGGCCAGGCTTTTCCAATACAGAAGTATCCCCACAGCAGCGTATGGCAGCTTGTTTCTCCCTGTGCTCCGAAAGGCATTGTGCCTGGAGCTGGGGGACGAGCCCACTTGTGCTTCCCATGGGAAGAGGCACCAGGAGCCTGGCACTCACTCTGCCACCACTGCCTTCCCCTCCATGAGAGCAGGAGGTTTGTGCAGCATTAGCAGTTCCCTTCGGGGCTCCCATGTTAAGGGTTGTTTAACTCCTTCTCGCCGATAACAAAATTTGGGCTCACGAATTTGCACATTTACAAAAAAGGGCTAAATTCCATGTCAGGAAGGCACCAGGGATGCAGTCGAATAGAGTCTGCTCTTCCATCTGCCCTGGCCGAGGGGTGCACGGGCTCCGTGCCGCCCCAGCAGGGGGGTCAGCCCGGCCGCGGCACGCCGCTCAACCGCCTCTTCTTTACCACACCGGTTACAATGGTCGGCTGCAGCCACGGAGGAACTCCCAGCCATTTCTACCCGCCTCAGCAGTCACAGGTTTTCAGCACCGGCTATTTTTTGCTGCCCACAAGTATTTTCATTCGGCTGGTTCAAAATCGGGGCTGGAAACGGGTCGGGCTGGACGCCGAGTGGGCGCGAGCAGCTCTCGCTCCATCTAAAACCCAAAGGAGATGCTGCCGGTCGCCCCCACGCCGGCGTGAGATTGTTGCCTGGCCCTTTTCCAGGGTGGGGGGACGGGCTTCCAAGCTGGTTTTTCCCTTTCTGCTGAGCAATCTGGAATTTGACTGCCCTGCGCTGAGCGCTCTCCTGGGCGGTAGACGTGGGGACGGAGGGTTCAGCCCAACTGTGTTTCTATAAACGCCGCTGCTCAAGAGGGGCTGGAAGGGAGCCCCGGGTTTCGGAGTGCACAGGCAGAAGGACTGAGAAACAAAACCCCAGCAGTCACCAGCACTCTCTCTCCTTAGGGTGAAGCAGCAAAGCTAAACGAAATCTCACAGAGATGGCACAAGCAGCAAACAGAGAGGAAAGAACAAATGATTAGGAGAGAGAGAAGAAAAAAGTTAAATATAAACCAAACCACGAGGCGCTGCCATCAAAGCGGTCCTAGAAAATGGGTGCAGTTTAAGTGTGTGATTCAGAGAGTCTCGTCTGAGTGTCAGAGGTCCAATACTATTGCCTCCAATTTAAATCATTTTTTAAAGAAGTGCAAAAGAAAGGTGATGAAAGGGCCCTAACGTTGTTCCCTGGTTGGAAAAACACAGCCCACTTGTGCACTGTGGTAAAGTTTTGCATTTTGGCTAGACATCGCGTGCAGGGCTGTGCTGGAGCCTCTGCTTATTTTTAAAAGTTGAAGTCACTGGTGATCCATGGAGGGAGAAAATGCTTTTTCCTTTGAGGAAGATGCGGTAGGAGCAGCATCTTCCAGAGGAAAGGAGCACAGCTGCTCCTGGGGGGCTCTGGGGGGCGGCCGTTGCAGGCGCTGTGCACCTCCTGGGCCAACAACACATCCTGATCTTGGACTGGGACCTCCTCCTGCTCACTGCCCAAGGCCTGCCACAGATCATAGGAGGGTTTGGGTTGGAAGGGACCTTCAAAGTTCATCTAGTCCAACCCACCCTGAGCAGGGCCACCTTCCACTAGACCTGCTTGCTCAAAATCCTGTCCAACCTGACCGTGAATACCTCCAGGGATGGGACATCCACAACTTCTCTGGGCAACCTGGGCCAGCATCTTACCACCCTCCTCATAAAATATTTCTTCATTTTATCTAATCATCTAAATCAAATCATAACTGTGATCCTCTCTCCACCCCTGCTTTGGAGCAGTGCTCAAGGACATCACAACTGCTCCCAGGTGGACAGAGGGTTCTCCTCCAGCGTGGAGAGCTGCAGCTCAGCCATGCCTTTGCAGGGACTGGGGCACATGTGTGCCGGGATGGGGATGCCTGGCGTAGCTCTCAGCACCCTGAGCTTGGGTAAAACCACTCAGTGGCAAAGCTAACCCCATCCCTGGACATGCAGGAGCCGAGCAACCCTGATCTTCACTCCCAGAGGCACCAGCAGCAGGTTTTGACGTACCCACCCTGGCTCCTGGCCTCGACGGGATTCCTGGTAGGGAAGGCTGAACCCTGCATGTTTTCCAAGACAAATACACCGGGTTTAGGTGGTTTACTCTATGGAGGCCCTTTGCTGAGGCCTGTCTGCTCCAACCAGACGCTGGAAGTGCCGCAGCACCTGGTGCCAGCCCACCATGAGCATCATCTTCAGTAGTGTGGTCCTTCCATGGGTCCAGGACCACACAGCACCCTCTCCAAAGGGAGATGATGGAGAGCCTCCCTGCTGCAGGATTGCTGCAGTGCAATCATCAGGGTGACATCGAGGGTCACCTCGCAGGACCTGAGGTCCCCCATAAGCCCCTGCAACCCTCCACGGAGCCCCTTCTCCAACAGCCTGGTGCTGCAGCCACACAGAACCCCATCGTCCTCCAAAGGGGATGGAAAAGCTGGGCATGGGCATTCACAGACAACACCAGAGGGGACAGGCACTTCACTGATGGAAACTGCTTTGCAATCACATTAAAATAAAAAAAAAAAGTGGGGAGAGAAAACACATTTGAGGTTTTTTTTTTCCTGCATTATTCATGGACCTAGACATCCTGGGCATCAAGCTGGGCTTGATAACCTCACCTGAGAATGGATCACTCCTGTCCCTCCACTGAATCTTAGATTTTAAACTCAGCATGAGCTATTATTATCATCCACCTCCTTTGTAACCCAGGCCAGAGGCTTCCACTGCTGTACCAAAACAATAACTTCTAGTTAAGCCTGCCAAAAAACCTTCTAAGTGGATGTTCTCTCTGGGCTTTAAAGAGGGAGAGAAACGCACAATAAACGCCTTTCATTGCAACAGCCTTGTGGATTTTGGGGTGTCCGGGTGTGTGTATACGCTTGGACTGAGAGATAAGTTTAACAATTGTGTGATTTCTGCTTTTTTTAACTGCCCTCCTGCTTATGCAGTGAGTTACTAATATCCTGATTGGAACCAGATTTGCATGAATTAGAAGTCGAAACTGGAGCAGCAACTGCTGTGCAGAGGATGTAAAGGGAATAAAATGAATGGGGTATTAACCTTCAACCACTGAATATTAATCAGTGTTTCACAAAAAAGAAAATACAGAGGCTGCCACACTAAATATTTTTAGCATTTATTGACGGGCCTGATTTCCTCTCTCTTTTAGACTTTTTGCTTCCAATCACAGACCATAAAAAAAATCACACAGAAGATGGGGAGGGCTAAAGAGGGGGAGGGGGTGAAGGAAAAAGTAAAGATCATCCATTTTCTTAAATGCTGGATGATATTTGGGAGTTCAGCAAGGCAGAAACCCCTCTAACAAACAGAGTGCCTTATCCCACAGCCCGTGGGTTCCAAAGGCTCCTTTCGCCAAGTCCCAAACCAAACAGAAACCTACCCTGAAGTACGGCGAAGCCTTCGGAAATGAATGCACGATAAAGAAATAAACTCCTTAAAAGCCAAACTTCCCGTGTGCAGAAAGGGAAAATGCAGTTTGAAAACCAGCCTAATAAAAGAATGGGCTCATTACATGAAGATCCCTCCGTTTCTTTTCCCCCCACTATGCCCAGTGTGTTCCAGTGCAGTTCATAAAATAGCCCCGTGGAAAACGAAACTTGAAAGCTCACCGAAATGTCCCTTGACATGGTGACATCTCCATCACACTGGAAACACCTTGACCTGAAAGCAAAAGCCACCTCCCCCAGGTCCCTGCTCAGCTCAAAGGATAACAGCTAAATTTGGGGGTTCCCTGGCATTAGCAGGAATGGCCGCGTTCCTCCTCAGGGTGTTCCGGGGTGGGTTGGGCTGTGGGGAGGTGGTGGCGATGGGTGGCCAGGGGTGGCTTTTGGGACCCCAGGAGCAGGGAGGGCTTCCTCAGGGACCAGGGTTTGCCAGGTGGGAAGCACAGCTCCTCTCACACACACACACCCTAAACTGCTGGCAGGGAAACCACCTCAAATCATATCAACCAAACCACATCAGCCCAGTGTCTTCTCACAAACAACATGAAAATAATGAAGAAAAAAAAAAAAACACAAAAAAAGCCATGAGTGGAAAACTACAGAGCCTCTTCTGCTGTCACTTCTCCCCTGGAAGATTTGGCACAGGGGGATTTTGAAGCCAGATGTCCCTTGAAATCTCTTTTCAGCAGAGACAATTCCCCCCCTCCCAGACACTGCTGCCCTTCTCCTCAACACACCTTTGCAAAACAGAATTCATTTGTTTTCATTAACTTCTTATCAAGTTACCTGGATTTGTTTCAATGTTCAGGAGGTATTAGAGAGAAGGAGAGAGAAAACAGTGGTAGGTTTTCAGGAAATAGCAAGTTCTTTTTCACTGAGATAGAAATCATTTGGCAAGTCACAGTGAAATACTTCTAGGCTCCAGAAGAAAGCAAAGGGGCGGGGGGAAAGCAAGCAAGCAAAGGGAAGATGCTAAGGAACTGCAGAGGAGAGAAAAATTAAGTTTAAAAGAAATTTTATAGAAAGAGAGACAATAAAATGAAACTCAGTGTTGGTCATACATCCCCATCCAGCTGCTCCGCTGAGGGAAACCACAGCACATCTCTAAGTCATTAGATAAGGACCTTTCTTGGGGAATGGTTAAGGATAGGTGGTGTTAAAGTCCCAGAATTAACCACCATTTAGACCTTTCTTTTGCCAATAAAACCCTAGCCACCAAGTTAGCAAAAACTTTAGGGGGGCGCTTCCTTTCTGCCGTAGCAAGAGGAGAGCCCAGCAGGTACCTGTGTGGGTGTAAACAGCAATAAACACGACTGACTCGGGCACACACTCAAGTGCTTTCTTCCTAAATGGCCATAACTGTGCTGATGTTGTGCTACACCCCTTCCTTTGGTGCTCTAAAGTCTCACGACAGACCGAAAACCACCGGGTTTCCTTGCATTCCTGTCCTGCAGCGAGCGTTGGACCAACACAATGAAGAGTCGGGTCCGCCTTGGGTGGGGACTCGGTGCCACCAGTCCCAGGGGCAGCTGGGACAGGGTAACTGCTGAAACATTCATCCCAGGAGAGCCCAGCAGCTCAGCAACCACCTCCCAGCACTCCCAGCAAAGCGCTAAGGACCAGTCCTGCATGAGCACACACCTGGGCATCACGATGCCTGTTTTCCAGCTCTCAGCAGGTTTAGTGGCAAAGCTGCATTAGTCCATTTCCTCAGGCCTGGAGTCCTCACTCGGCTTCATTCCTGGGGAGGAGAGGGGGATTAATATTAATTTTTTGTGTGTGTGCTTTTTTCCTTTCTTTACATTTTCTCCGAAACAAGGCTGCATTCTAATTAGTTTGCATTTACAGGCTGCATAATGGAAACGCGATCCCTCCTCTAACCTTTATCATCTGTTTCTTATCTTCAGGGCTGCACAGTCCCCTTAACTCTTAGTGCACAGGGAGACAGGGAGAGACACAGTGAAATGGGGAGGAGGAAGAGGCAGCAACTTCAACCCACACATGTATGGTGGGGGCAGCAGAGACAGGGGTGTCTCCTCCCACCCCTACTTCTGCTGGCACAACATCCCCAAGAGCTCATAGAATCATGGAATGGTCCAGGTTGGAAGAGACCTTAAAGATCACCTAGTGCTACCCCCTGCCCTGGGCAGGGACACCTCCCACCAAAGCAGTCAGTGGATGGAACCAGGCTCTTCTCAGTGGCGTCCAATGACAAGACAAGGGGCAATGGGTGCAAGCTGGAACAGAGGAGGTTCCAGTTAAATATGAGGAAAAACTTCTTCACAGTGAGGGTAACAGAACACTGGAAGGGGCTGCCCAGAGAGGTGGTGGAGTCTCCTTCTCTGGAGACATTCAGAACCCACCTGGACACGTTCCTGAGTGACCTGCTCTGGGTGTTCCTGCTCCAGCAGGGGGATTCAACTGGATGATCTTTCGAGGTCCCTTTCAACCCCTGTGATTCTGTGAAAATGCAGCAGGATGGAGCCCACAAAGGTGCTTGGCCAACTTGCCCTGCCATTGGCACCGCTGGTCCAGCAGCACTCCCAGAGCAGTTTGGCGAGTGATGAGCATTTCTGCAGAGCTAAATGTTTAATCACTTGTTTGGATCTTAAATAAGTCGCAGGTCTGAAAAACAAACAAACAAACAAACAAACAAACAAAAAAACCACAACTCAAACAAAACCCAAACAAAACAGAACACCACACACACACAAAAAACACCCCACCCCAACCTAAAGATCTTTCTGCAGCAAGTGGCTTTGGTGAGACATTGGTATATACAGTCCCTTTGAGCCACATGAAGTTTCCCCCCGGCTTTAAATCCTTTAAATCTGTCCAGTTTGATCTCCATCACACACTCCTAATGCCAAACGCTCTGGGGACTCTTCCTGGTGCGGAGCAGGATGCATCCAAGCTGTTTCTCCTGCGCCCAGGAGGGAAGGAACCCCCTTTGAAGTCCTCCTGGTGATTCATGTCCGAGTCCTTCCTGTCCCCTCCCCAGGAGAGGTTCCAGGGCTGACCCCCTCTCCCTCTCCCTCTCCCTGGCTCAGGTAGGGAAGATCAAGTGACCTTCCCAAATCCCAGACGAAGGAGGGATGGAAGGGACCCAGGTCTTGCAGTTTTACACCAGAACTGGACTGGATTTAAGCATATGGGAAGACAGCCTAAGTTCAGCCTTACGGATGCTCTCTTGGGTTGTTTTGTTGTGTTTTTTTTTCACCTGGGAGGGGTATATTAGGGACCTTTTCTGGCCTAAATTCAGGGATTTTCATCAGTGAACATGGTGGTGAGACAAACCAAAGCCTTGTCCCTTGGCATCCACCAATTTCCACGCTGCATCTTGCTTTGATAGTAGAAGAGTGCCAGCTGGATGTATTTTGGGTTTTTTTTTTACGTTTTGTTGTGCTTCTTCTTTTTTTCCTTTTTTTTTTTTTTTAAGCAGTCTGCATTGCTTTTTAAACCATTATCCTGTGGCACGTGGTTCAGCCTTTTACAAAAACAAAACAAAACAAAAAAATCCCTAGGTGTGAGAAGATTAAAGATTTTGAGATCTGGACATTTTCAAATCAGAAACACATGTTTAAAATAGATGGGGCTGGCAGTCAGCCACCACTCCTAAAAGGCAAAGAGCTGCTGCATTAAAAGGATGCCCCGAAAGCCTGAAGAGAGGAAGAGCATCAGCAGCTCCCTCCACCCCACCGGCAGAGCCAGGGCCAGAACAAGGGCAGAGGGCTTTATTATATGTCTCTGTGATCTGGGCTCTCTCCTACCTAGATGAACATCACAACTGGTTTTTGCCCAGCCCTAGTGATTTCTGTGTGCACACACTCCATCCATCCATCCCTGGAACCTCACCATGCTCAATCTCCTCTGAGAAGACCTCAAAGCCCAACCCCTTTCCTTATGGCCCAGATCAGCTTCCACCAAAATCTTCAGGGGAAACAGCAAGGACAGAAGCCGCTAAAGCCCCAGTCTCACCTGAATTCATGAGGCAAACAGGACAACCACCCTGCAAAGGCTGATGGAATGGCCAGAGCTCCCTTTGCTCCCATGAACGAAGAACATGTGCCTGCAGGGATGTGAGGAAGAAGCAGCCAAAGCTGAAGAATGTGGCTGGACCCAAGTCTCCCAGCTCAGCCAGGAAGCTGCAAACAGGCAGGAGGAGATGGCTACAAGCTGCCTTTTCTACCCCTTCCCAGCTGCAACATCCAAGGTGCACATCAGGGCTCAGACTAGCTCATCTCACAGCCAAGACCCAGACCATAAAAACATACACACTAAACCAACAAGATCTCCAGCTCAGTCCTTGATTTAAGTCAACTATACATCCTCTCACCAGCAGCAACCGCTCTACAGTATCAGGGACCCTGAGCTATCTTGAATTTTGCTGCCATGAGTGCTGAGCAGAACCTGGCAGGGCTGAAATGCCCACCCAAGAGGGTCCATCCCTGCTGGGGTGGAGCTGCAGACTGCCAGAGCATCCAAAATATCCAATTTTCTTCCCACATGACCAGGTAGATGCATTTCCAACCAAAAGGAGAACATCCCGGAAAGGGTACCAGGCACTTTGCTCACCACCATCCCATTTTCTTACTCCTGGCGTGTTTCCTTAGTTATCAGCAGGAGAACCATCTAGAGCAGGGCTCTGGGTTTTGGAGACCTAATGGGTGAGAAAGAAAAAAAGCATGTGCACAATTACCTTGCCGTGATGTTCAGAACCTGCTTTACACAGAATAATATCCTTCATCCTCCAGTTGTTTACAGGGTCCTTAACTCTTCCCTTCTTATGGGGGGCGGGGGGGTGTCTGAAATCTGTTTTATTAGGGGAAAAAAGATTTGAGAGTATTAGGCAAAGTGCCAGTAGCCATGGTAACCGCGGATTTTTCCATCTTCATTACAAGTTCAAGTAAAACCTTCATATAAAATCTAAATGAAAGGGTACATTATAAGTCCATTTTGAAATGTTTGCCTGGAAGTAAAACTTTGGACTGCATCCTTTTTTCTCCGCTGAACATTCTGGTTCTACGCGGAACACATTTTTCAAGTCAGATTTTTGTTTTCTTTCAAATTTTATTCCGTTTGCTCATACAGGGTGGGTCGTCTAGTGGTTAGAGCAAGGCATCAAGGCAACTGGTTTCCAGTCTCAGTCTGTTCCTGACCGGCCAGGGAGTGTTCCCAATTTTATCCAGGTGACTTGGGCAAATCCTGTCAGCTCCAAAAATCCTTTTTCTTCTCTTCTTTTCTCTTCTTTCTTACCAATGTAACAATGATGATAATTCCTGACTCGAGATTGCCCCAGGATTCACTCATTGGCATTGGGCAAGAAGTCGCTCCCCAGGAGAGTGGCTCTTCTCTTCCACTGCATTGTCTCCTGGGTCTGGAAGCCAGACTGAAAGGTTAAGGAGAGGTAGCGGTTAGAGGATGGGATAAATTGTCTGTTTTCTCTTCAAAGACTTGATCAGGAAATAGGAAATTAAACCACCTGGTGTAGATACTGGCACAATGTTGTTTCAGGAGATGCTCAACATACTTAGACAATCCCTTGGTGCCAACTGAGTGGATTAATTATTGCACCGTGTCATCTTAAAGCGCTCTGGTTTCATCCAGTCTTGGGAGGAGGCAAATCGTGCAGCTGCCTTTCATTTCTGGGAACCATCTCACCTGGGGCCAGAAAGCCACAATCATTGTGAGGACTTCCTTCTCAAGCAGTCCCCTCCACTGTACAGAGCTCAGCAGCTTCTCCAAGGCTCAATCAGGAGAACTCTTCTCTACAGCCTCTGCCCAGTCCATATAATGCAGCACAACCCCAGGGACCCTGTAAAGCACATGGTTCTATGGTTTTCCCAAGGTCTCCAGGCTACAGAAACATATGGGCTGATGCACTGGCAGGAAGAAGAATTTGTAGAAAAGCTCTGAACTAATTCCCTCATATTTCAGCCCATAGTTGGGTATCATTACTGGCCAGAGCTGCTTTGGACTCAACCCTTGTGCCATGGCTACAGTGCATTTTGCCTGTGCATGGGCTGAGGGTGAATCAAACTGGCATTGCCAGTACCTAAAGGGCTCCAGGAAAGCTAGGGAGGGACTCTTGATCAGGGAGGGGTCCCACAGGAAGAGGGGGCAGGATTTGACACTGAAAGAGGGGAGACTGAGATGAGATCTGAGGAAGAACTTTTTTGCTGTGAAGGTGGTAAGACCTTGGCCCAGGTTGCCCAGAGAAGCTGTGGCTGCCCCATCCCTGGAGGGGTTCAAGGCCAGGTTGGAGGGGACTTGGAGCAACCTGCTCTGGTGGGAGGTGTCCCTGCCCAGGGCAGGGGGTGGCACTGGATGGTCTTTAAAGTCCCTTCCAACTCCAACTGTTCTCTGATTCCATGCATCACAGAGGGTGCAGCATCTCCTCATGGTGGGGCAACTTTTACCCTGAAGGACCACCACATGTGGCCCAGAGGGGCTGGAGGATGCCGAGGCGAGGTGGCACTCCGTGCTACGTGCCAAGAGCTGCAGAGGGGGCGAAAGCAAGCCCACGCAGCCATCCCTTGGGCACTCCTTGCTGGGCAGGGACAGGGCACAGGCACGGCCTTCAGAGCTTTTCATCCTTTCTGATGGCGCTGGCAAACATTTCCCACATCTGCCGTTCGACTGAAAGGAGACCCCGCTCCTGTTGAATCTGATTTCCCTTCTGCTCGGTTACAGTTGAAACTACAACCTGCTGCCTCCTGGCCAGGCACGTTTCGGGAAGGGGAGGAGGAGGGTTACAAGCAGTGGGCGCAGGGGTTGGGGTTTTGGGGGGGGTTTTTTGTTGTTTTTCTTTTTTTCTTTTTCGATACATCCTTCCTTCCGCTCTTCGCAATCAATTAACGGGCAAAGACTTCCGAAAAGCTCTTTCCTCCCTACCCTTTTGCAGCCTGTTGCGATAATGACTCTGGAGAGCTCGACCTGGGCCTTTGCGTGGGGTTGGTTACCTTCCCGGGGCAGCGGAAGGTGACCTTCATCCCTCCCTCCTCTTCCTTTCCTGCCCCTGCAGCTCGGACGGTCTCAGAGAGGAGGAGGAGGGGTTGAAGCTGCCTCACTCCCAGCAGATAGAGTTTCTCTCCAGTGTCATTTGTGCAATCAAAAGCCAGAGGGTGGTTCCAGAGATAAAATAGACCCTGGGGGGTGGAAGGGGGTTGCCCTTAAAAATAATGATTATGGTTTTGCATACCTTGAATCAAGACGTCAGGAGATGGAGGGGGAAAGGGGCTTTCTGGTTTTAATTTGTAATTTCTTTCTCCCTCTCTCACGAGGCATGCTGCTTTCCAGCAGCCACGCTCTGAGCTGCTACAGCTTCCCTAGCCACCCCCTCACCCCCCCCAAAAAAATCAAACCCAGTTACAACTGAAGCCACTCACTTTGCCAGCAGTGGCAGGGTTTTTTTTTTGGGTCCCTGCATGATGCAAACACACAGTTAGGACGCACTCCACTAAGTTTTCCCTGGCACCTGCAGCTGCTTTCACATCCCATCCACCTGGGGAGGGAGGGGGACCGTGGATTTTTCAAGCAACACCTTGTACAACAGCATCCCTGCTCCACAGGGCAGCTTTGTCCCTGCTCCCACGCAGAGAGAGGCTGGGGGGGAAGGATGGGAAGGATCATGGATGTGTCCCGGGACAAAGCACATCCCGCTCAGCACCGAGTGACAACACCCCCCAAAATAATCTGGCAATCCAATCCCCCCTCCCCATGCACCACCATCACAGCCTCCCTGGTCCTCCCCTGCTGGCAGCATTCCCCTCCCCAGAGCTGTGGTCCCGCAGTGCCGCAAGTGTCACCGCAGTGGTTTACTGACTCACATCACTGTCCCCAAAAAGGAAGCTTCCCAGCTAATTTTTCCTCCCATCACTGGCAGGGTAGACAAGGGAGCCACCTCTGGCACAGCCCTGCTGCAAGTGGGGGGATAACAGCAAACACAGAAAAATAGCTGCTAAAAGCCATGACTGGGACCCAGGCAACCCACCAGATGCAACGCTTTAAACATACCGTCCCGATACAGTCCCGGCTGCAGCGGTGACTTTCCGTCTTCAAATAAAAAGCAACCTCCTCAGAGGGCATAAAAAGAGTATGCCAAAGTATGCCATTATTTTTCCAAAAATAAATGCCAAACTCAGGTGATGTGGGAGATGTTCTCCCTGAGCATGGCCTGTATCAGGAGGGTGGGAGCAGCCACCACAGCTGAAGCTCCTCCGAGGCTGCGCATCACCCCGTTTGCCGCCGCAGGACCCCGCACCCCTTGGCTGCCCACCAGGAAGGCGCTGCAGGGAATGGCCACCAGCTCCCCACCACCACCACCACCCACCCCCCACTGACAGCACGTAATGGAAACCATCCCCTTCAGACCCAGCGGAGAGCGACTGGAACCACTTTGAGGCGAGAAACCCATTACCGAGTTATAAACCTCTCCTCCTCCCATCCTCCACGGGAGCCTTCCGTAGGGCCAGCCAGAAAAATAATAACTCCAACCCACGTGGCGAGAGGGCAAGAAGACAGTGTCTCCAGGTAACAAATATTTGCTTCTTTCCCTCTTGTTCCTGCCGTAAAACGGATTTATTAAAATAATCCAGACTTTGATTTCATTCGAATTCAATGTGGACGCACCCCCTGGCTTCACACCGGGTGAGAACTTAATGTTTTTGAAGCCAGAGCTGAGCACATTCAACACAGAAAGCTCCTGAAGGCTAAAATAGCCTGGCTTCCTTGGCACCAATGGATTAGCATTGATTTACACGCAGCAACCATCGGGCATATGGTGCATATGTGCAGGCAGCGAGTCTGCACCAACAGGTCTCGGCACGGGCAGATTTCCTCCCCCACCGAAACGCAGAGGTCCTGGTGTCCCTCAGCACGGGGGCTGGATCCCCACCACTCCTCCCTATCAGCTCTGGGAAGAAGAGCCAAACTTCTGAGCCACCACCGTGAAATGAAATCAAGCCTTTTTTTTAATATTTTTTTTTCCCCTCATCATCTCTGGTTTCATAAAAATTCCCCGATTTTTACTCTTATAACTTTTCCCTTCCCCGGGCCTGAGGGGTTGAGGGAACCTGCCCTCTCCAAGTGGGAGCTGAGCAGAGCAGAGCCCGTGATGTGGTGGTGAAGCCACGCTGCCGGTGGAGACAGGCTGATCTCATGGGAACCCGCTGCTGGATCCCCACAAAACACCTGAAATTTGCAAAATTCCACATTTTGCTTCCCCATTTGGTCTGCTGGAACCGGCTTTACCGGCCTCTCACCCTCTGAAGAGATGGGATTCCCTTCCATGTAATCAAGATGATTAAATTAAACTTCATCAGAGCTAGTCATTAATAAGCCCATGATGGGTCCATGCAGGGGCAGGGATCTGCCTGAGACCGAGATAATGGCTACTGCTTGGGGGGAACTTCACGACCTTGGGACAAAACGTCCATCCCTTAGGTCCTTTTTGGTCCTTTAGGATCCTTTTTGATCCTACAGGATCATAGGACCATCCTTTTCGGTCCTTTAGGATCATTGCTTTCCTCCTGCTTCTCCCATGAAATCTCACCTCTGGCCACTAGAAGCAGAAGAGAAAGTCAAAAGACAAGCAGAGGACACGGTTCCCACTGCTTTGCCCCCTCCCCTGCCCAAAATCTAATAAAGATGATTAAATTACATGTCTTTTCCTCCCATTGAAATCACCGCACACCGCTCGAATATTAGAGCTCAGGAAATAAGGCACGACAACTTCCCTCGTGAAACTTAAGAAGGCAGAGCAGGGGTCTGGAGAGACAGGCCTGCAAGACAGGGCTGCTCTAATTAAGAAATCACCCTGCTGAGCAGAACCTAATCTAAATAAAATAGAAAAAGGAACCCAAGTTCAAAAACGCTGCCTCGCGCTCGCCCCCCTTCCCGCTGGCCCACCTTCCCCCCCACCACCACCCCATAAGGAACCCATCCAAGTCACAGGGAGTTTTTCTCTTCTGCTCTCTCCTGGAGGGTGAGGTAGGCTCACACAGAGCCCTGTGTGTGCTTGGGGTGGCCACCTTCCAAAGGAAAAATACACCAGCCATCTATGGCAAAAAAGGCTGCTAGGTTTTGGGTTGGTTTTTTTTTTTTAATTGGTGACTTTTTAATATTTTTTCTCAAAATGATACTTGGCCTGCTGTGTGCTAAGGAGGGGGAAAGCCCACCTCTGGTGATTACATGGTTGGTGTGGCTGGTCAAAACTGGTTTGGGACAGAAAACTGGAAGTTAGGGTACATTTCCCTCTCACCCTGAAAAAGTTCCTGCCTTTCGTGGAAAAATGTTGGGGAAAAAAAAAAATACTATTAAAACTAAAATATTTTTTATCATAGATCTTAAAAACAAAGTATTTAAGCCAAAAATCTCAGCTGATTTGATCATTTGTCATCTCTTCTCAGAGAATTTCCTTACATTCCCCTTCACCCCAACAGGTCAGATTCCCCAGAGGAAATAAATCTCTCGCAGACCAGCACCCCCACCTCCCACTTGCCAGCACAGGGATCACCCTCCCACCAGCCCCTTAGCCTGGACCAGAGTCTCCACCATCATCTGCTGCTCATCCAGGTCTCCTCCAGCCCCATTCTCTTCTTCCCCCCCTTCCCCTCACGCCAGGGGTTTCTCTCCCCTCTCTGGTTTGGAACTGGTGTCCCACCATGTGCTATGGCCACCCAGTCAATCAGCTCCTCACAGTCATGAATTTCAAGGAGCATGAAGTTACCATGTGAATCGCTCTTTAAAAGCCCAGGCAGAGAGAGATTTATGGCAATAACCAGAGGAGCTCAGACATTCCCCTGTATGTTTTTAAAAAGCACTTACCTGCTTAAAAGGGAAAGTGCTGCCACTTGAAGGCTTCCTGGCCAGGCCTGAAAAGTCAATCAAACCAACCCTATTTGCAGTTATTCATCATTCCCAGCAGACTGTTGTTCTAGGAGCTTTTTGACTTCAGTGGAGTTAAAGGAGATTGGTACCAGCAGAGGACCATGCTGGCCGAAGGTGTCTCCTGAAGACATCAGGGACAGGACAAGACTGGATCCCGAAAACCAAGCTGGGGTGCTTGGTTTTCTAAGTCCATGTTGTGCTGGCAGGGACCAGCTGGAAAGTGGTGGGGATTGATGAACCTAAACCAGAAGACATCTCCCTTCCTTCTCCACGTGACTTGATGCCACGCTGTCAAGCACCACAGATGCAAGTTCACCCCAGCACAACGTTTAATCTCTGAAAGAGCCAGAGCTACACGAGGAAGAGGAGGGCAGAGCACTGCACAGCCCACCCAAAGGAGTTCACCACCTCCAGGACCTTGTCTGCAGTACCATGTCCAGTCTTGGGCCCACCCCATACAGGACAGACATTGACATCCTGGCTTGATTCCAGCAGGAGACACCAGGATGGTGGCAAGCTGGGAACAGGCTGAGAGAACAGGGTTTGATCAGGCTTAGAAAAGAAGGGGGTGAATCTTATTGCTGTTCTTCAACTGCCTCATTTAAGGGAACAGAGAAGAGATAGTCAGGCTGCTCTTGCACAGGACACGAGACAGTGGTCCCAGAGCACTAGGACAAATTGCTTTTGCCAGCAGGATGGTCAGACACTAGAAGGGGGATCCAGAGGGGTGGTGGGATCTCCATCCTTGGAGATATTCAGACCTTGACAGGACACGCACCAAGCAAACCAATGCAGTCGGCCCTGCATGAGCAGGGTTGGACTGGAGACCTGCAGAGACCCTTTCCAGCTGAAATTTTCTGTGGTTCTGTATCTTTCTGCACACACACACGACCCCTCACCAGTGTTCCCAGTGTCCTTCCAGCCTGCACATGCTCCCAGGGGGCTCTGAAGGGGCTCAGCATGTCCCCAGACCCTCCCAGACATACCAGTCTCTCAATTTCTTTTCAAACTGTAAAGCCATTTCTCCATAACTGGGCTGAAACATTAACACTCCTGTTTCAGTTCTTTTTACAACAGCCTCAGGCTACTGCCAGCCAGGTCCCCCTCGCCACCCAGCCCACTCCACAGCAACCCCCTCAGCCCCTCACAGCATTGCCTGCGCTCCAATGGATAAATGTATAAATAAATAAATACACCCCAGGAGAAGAACATTGGAGTTATGACCCAAAATTATAAGAGTCCTCAGGTCCACACTGCACCCACCCCACGCACCAGTTGTGGGTCCAACCTGCTTCAGGCAGACATTGAGGCTGATGAGGACAGCAGAGCTCTTGGCTGGTTATCCACCGTGTTCCTGTCCGTTCTTCATCCCTCTGGCTATAAAAGGGGGAAAACCAGGGACTGGAGTGGAGTCTGGCGGGTTTCATCCCTCCTGTGGTCTCTCCTGTTTTCCGTGGGGCTTTGCACAGGCCCCACAGCTGCTCCTCTGACTCAGTCTCTCCCCTGTGAAACACAAAAAGGTTGGTTTAACTTTACTGGGCGTTGCAAGAATGAAACCCACTCACCCATCGGGTGAGGGATGGCCACTGGAGTAATACAGGGAAAAATTAACTCCTGCCAACCTCTGCTGCCCGGTGGGGAGGCGTTATCACACACACAGCCCCCATCAACTGCTCCCCCCCAAGCACAAGTGGAAGCTGCATAATCCAGTGCTACTGGTCTGAGATGGCATTATGGTTTCTCCAGGGTGTGACACGCTGAAAGGCTGCGGTGCCTTGCACTGGGGAAGCAGCACCAGGCAGATAACATATTCCTGCCCTGAAGAGCTGATGGCCTGTGTAGATTTTGAGTCTGGGAGTGTGATGACAGACGATTTCTCAACTTGGAGCTGCGTGTGATATTTTATCAGAGGGTGTCAGAGGCAGCCTTGGCATCTGCCTCTTTCTCTGGTTGTTTTTTTTTTGCAATAAAACCAAGAGGAGGCATTCCCTAACATCTACCCATGACAAACTCAAGGGAAATTGGTTCTTTCCTCCACCTCTGACTCAATCACCACCAATTTCTGTTTGCTTCAGAACAGACTCTTGGCATTTAGCTCCGCGCAGATGCCGTGTCACTGCCTGGGAGAATGGTAATTCCACTGCAGCCACCTCTAATACACCAACACTTACTGCACGGACTCTGCCTCCCTTCCCTATCCCACCCTTACTGGGAGTAATCACGATTAGCATCACTCCTGTTGAGTAGATGGGAAACTGAGGCAGAGACATGTATTAAGTAATTTGCCACAGGCAAAAAGCATAAGCAGAAAGGGAAAAGGTTTCTTTTCAACCCAAAGCAGTGGTTTCACCCCCAGGTGAAAAGCACCACAGCACACAAGCACCACAGATGCAAGTTCACCCCAGCACAATGTTTAATCTCTGAAAGAACCAGAGCTATGTGAGGAAGAGGAGGGCAGAGCGCTGTGCAGCCCACCCAAAGGGGTTCACCACCTCCAGGACCACGTCTGCAGTGCCATGTCCAGTCTTGTGCCCGCCCTGTACAGAACAGACATGGACATACTGGCTTGATTCCAGCAGGAGACACCAGGGGTTTCCAGAGGTGCCCACAGTCACCCACCCCCTCCACTCTGCCAACGAGGACACACGTTTCTAACCACCTGAACCCTCAGCTCCACTTTGCAGACCCAGATAACGCCGAAGTGCAGCACTCAGAGGTATCACCACCGGGTAAACACCGAGGGACGCACGTCAGAAGGAAATAAACAGTGTTCAAAACCTACAAGGCGCTATTTTAACATTCCTGATGCTCACTGCAGCTCAAGTTCTTCTTAGCCAAAACCACAGGCACAGCCCAAAACTACAATCACCATAAATTGTGTGCTTGGTGCTGTATAAAAGCTCTGCCCTTGCACAGTGTGTGTCACACTGCTGCGTACCTGTGAACGGGTAACACAGATCTCCGTTTTACGTTATCAATACAGTCACTATTTTACTCTTATCCTTCATGAATTCCTGCTAAACTTGCAAGAAATGAGTCAAAACCTCTAATAAAACAGAGCACGCCCGAGAGGAAAGCTCAGTGAAGATGGGAAGGTGCCGGGTGAGGTTCAGCCACAGCCATCCCTCCCCCTGGACCACGGCAGCTCTGTTCCTCAGCCCCGCTCCAGGAGAAGACACAGTCAGAGAGAGGATCCTACCACAACACTGCCAAGACCCTGTGCAGCTAAATGGCCTCCCTACCTTTGAACAAGTTACACTCTTGGTAGCAAAAACCTTGATTTACTTCCTGTTTCAGGTTGAGGAAAAAAGGCATTGAGTCTTTGCATGACATGAACACAGCACAGCCTGGCCAGGAACAGAGGGAGACAGATACTTATAAGATCATACAGATCTTATACATGTACAGATGTACATGTATAATTATGTACAGATTANCATGAACACAGCACAGCCTGGCCAGGGGCAGAGGGAGACACACTGTACAGATACTTATAAGATCATCTTTAAGGTCCCTTCCAACCCAATACGTACACACACATATGGGAATATACATACCTACACACCAAGGGGTTTATGTGAAGCCATTCCACAGTCATCCTCTTCATTTTTATCTTCTTTATCTGAGGTGGGGATCCCAGGGCTCCTCTGCAGACCATGGATGTCCAACCTCCACAGAACAGCACAGTGCCATCACCTGGACCACATCCCTCCGGTGCTACAGAAACCCTCATGCTTGGGGGTGAATTCTTAGCCCAGAGCACGTTGCAGGGAGCCAGGCAACCTCACCAGGCAAGTGCATGGCCACGACCCACACGCTCCTCGGCAAGAAAACCGTCGCTCACAGTGACCACGTGGCCCAGCTTGAAGGACAAGTGACCCCAAAGCCTCCATTCAGGACCATATTCCTCAGGTCCCTGCCTGCAAGTGTGCTTTCTGCGACGCCAGGTCTTCCTGGGGAGCAGGGACCACCGTGCAGCGTTCCCAGTGTCCCACCAAGCTGTGGTGGGGACGAGCACCGAGCTGGCGGCTGCCACCGCGGAGGAAACGAGGCCGGAACGTCCTCCAATCTCATCTCTTTATACGGCTTTGTTCATCAGCCGTCGGCCTGTTTGGGGAGGCAGCGGCAGCGAGCGGGCACACGCAGGGAATGGGAGAAGATGATGGGTTTCAGCAAGAGGCCAAGGACACCTTTTCTTAAGCTTCATTCATAGCGGCGGGCATGGCACAACAGCCCAGCAATTGTTCTCTCAAATGTCACCTTCCCATGNCCCCTACGCTTTTCCCTTTCTCTCCTTCTCCCTCTCTCTTCCCTTCTTCTCCCGGCTGGAACAATTTGGCTCTGTTCGCCCGCATTCCTGCGGGCCCGCTCCTCGGGCTGCCCGCGCTGGGGGACGCACAAGGTCTGCATTGAGGCAAGGGGAGGGCAGGGAAGCCAAACCCAAGGTACTCGGGGATTGTTGTGCCATCAACTTAATACCTGCGCAGGGGAAACAAAGGCGCTTTAGAGAAGCGACTGCGACGGCCTGACCCTTCCCCCAGCCCGCAGGAACCCCAGAGATAACACGGGCTGAAAGAAAAGGCACAAACATAATTAAAGCTACCCAAGCGATTTCTTGGAGGTATTAGAGATGATGATAGCCCAGAGGATAATAGTATTCCTGGTATTATTAACATCCACTGGCATGAAGGGACAAGCGGGGCTGTTCGGTTTTTTTAAGCTCTTCAGTGTGATTGTTTTGGAGGAAAAAGTTCCTTTTTGGAAGGGAAATCTGACTGCAGGAGCGGTGCTGAGGCCGGGATCCATGGTGCTTTCTGCACCCAGCTGTGCTGATGGCACCCCTGGGGGCACGAGCACCTCTTACCCTTCCTCTCTGACCCATGGCCTTGATGATCCAGGAGGCATCAAGGCTCCCCTGTGCCAGCTCCGGAGTTACAGAATCATAGAACACNGGGGGGGGGGGGGGGGGGGGGAGGACTCTATTATTTTGCTAAACATTAGGGGTTTTTTTTGAAAACCACACTATCCTGCCACGCAAAAATTCCACCACGCAAAACCAAGGATTTTTTTAATATATATATATATATCTTATTTTTTTCTTCTCTCCCCACTCCTCCCACCCCCTGCACCTTCCTAGCTCTTCCTTCTCCCCCCCCCCCACACCCCCCTACCCTTTTCCCTTTCT
>VZTM01034104.1:104649-118510 GCA_013400555.1 Jacana jacana | reverse complement strand
AGTTACAGAATCATAGAACACTTTGGGTTAGAAGAGACCTTAAAGACCATCCAGTTCCACCCCCTGCCCTGGGCAGGGACAGCTCTCACTAGATCAGGTTGCTCAAAGTTCTGTCCAACCTGACCTTGAACCCCTCCAGGGATGGAGCAGCCACAGCTTCTCTGGGCTCAACTCACCAGACATGGCTTGGCTCTCCCTCCCACCAGCACACTGAGTGAAAAGCAGGGATAATTCCTCTGCTGCTGGTGGTTTCTTCTTGCCTAAAGTTTTGTGCCCATGGACACAACCCTGGTTGGGACAGAATGAGGTTGAACAAAGCTGAAGAGGTGCGAGGGATCAACATCCTGGACAATCCTTTTGGTCACATGAAACAATTCCAGGCTCTCAGCTAATAAAGTCCAGAATCAGGCTATTCACCTCTCTGCCCATAACGACACACTCTTAATCGGGCCAATTGATTCCCAAACCTGGAGCAGCAGCACGAGCGAGCATCCCCTCTGTTCCCACCAGCACACACCAGAGCATGGGATGTCCCCAGGCACCATGTCCCTTGGCTTCAGCTGCTCTGCCAGCCCTGCTCCCACTGGTATCACAGGCATGTTCTCTAGGGTTTAACTATTCCCCCAAAGACATACCATCAGCTCCTTGGGGAAAGTGCCTGCCCAGCATTTCTGGCCCATTCTATACCCTGAAGGAAGTCAGGACCAAGCAGAGGCTGTGACCAAGCAGACCTCAGCTCTCATAAACTGGGAGTTAGACTTGATGATCCTCATGGGTCCTTTCCAGCTTGAGATATTCTATGATTCTAATCTGGAGGGGGGGGAGTTTCCCCATCAGTATCGATATTCCACATCACTTTGAGCCTGGATTTGCTGGCCCCAAGGTGCAGAGCAGCAGGTTTGGCATCCAGGTGGGAAGAGCACCAGCGAGATCAAGCAGAAGAGGCTCCTGAAGCCAACCAACCACAACCAGTCAAGGCGAGAAAATGGTGTCAGGAGCATCACGGAAGTGGAATTTTCCTAAGAAGTCACAGAGATGTTTGCAAAGAGTTTTTCACCCCAGTTTGTTGCTAGATAGAGCCAAATTCCATCCTATCCCTCTTGCATAATATAATTAATAGTAACACAAGCTCTGCCGTTATGCAAGAAAAGTGGGGGCACTTTCTGTTCCAGTTTCATCTCGCCTTAATCACCCTTCTCTTGCATCGCAGTTAACGCTGTTTCCTCGCTCTGCACTCAGTGTAACCTCATTAAGCAGGAGCATAACGTCCCTGATATTTATTTATCCCACATGGTACAACCAGGATATTACTCACTGTGATAACACGGGTTAATTTTCAGTGAAGCCTCTCTTGGCAAACTTTTAATACGCTGAATAACCCCCCTATCAGACCCGAGATAGGAGGCCGTCGTATCATAACCTCATTTCAGTCTTTGGCCGAGTAACACTGCCCTTCAAGGGGCTGTAATTATGTTCCTCTGATTATTTTTTCTTTTTTCTTAATTGTTACTCGTAAAAACCAAAGCATAAAATTAAATGAGTTCAATGTTATTTAGCACCAGCTTCGTCCAAAGCCAGAGCCCGCGTCAGGCAGAGAATGGCTGTGTTAAACTCCCTTCCCAGTGCAGCTCTTTGCTGGTCCTCCACTTTGAAATAAGGTGAACAGCACTTGGGATAAATGGAATAAATATTGTTACTCACTCCCTTCTAAATATCATCACCCATCCCCTCCTCCTGCCTGGGGAGGGGGGGGCTGCAAGCCAAGCTGGGGGCAGCCCTTGGCCATCTGAGCCCCCAGAACTGCACACAGAGCAGGTACCTACCCCCTCCTACGAAGGGAGAACCACGGGGTTACAAACCTGACAGCTGTTAATTCCAGCAGTTGCTGTTAAAAGCAACAGAGGACAAAGCCCTTGCAGTCTGGGGAGAAAAATACAAGATGGTCACAAATTAGTTACCAGTTTGGCCCACTTCGTTTCATATCCCACTGCAAGGCTTGAGCCCCAAAACAAGCCTTTCCTCCTGCACGGGGCTTCTTCAGTCCCAGCAGTGCCCAGCGCTGCTTTGGGGACAAATATGAGCAATACAGGCAACACAGTTCATAGTTTCTGAAAGGCTGGATCGGCCTCATTGACCTCGGATCACTTCTCCTGGCTTTACATTATACCAGCATAAGTGAGTAGAGGAACGGCCACACGATTTGAGGGCAACGGGGTTATTTTAAAATTAGAAGAGGCTTTGAATAAGCTATTCCATGAATTCATTTTGCAAGTTTACTTTTTTCTTTTTGAATAACTAGGACAGCAGTGCAGTACAAACCTACGCAAGAAATGGCATGAAGCATGCTATTAAACCAGGGAAGCCTTCGCGAGGTGTCAGAGCCATGATAAGTCCTGTTTAAACTTTACCCAGAGCTAAACACCAAGTGTCAACACGAGCTGCTGCCCAAACTCTCTGATCAGGCCAGGCAAACATCCAATCAGAAGTATAAATCAAAGCCCAGACACATCCAAGTGAGACTGGAGTGTTTAACTCTACAATTCCCATCTGACCAGGACTTTCCCAGCAGGTTACCCACAGCCAGGTCTCTCCCCAGACATTTATTTATACAAGAAACCCGTCTGTATGCATTATTTTTGTGTTTATTTTCCCCTGGTAGGCACAGACACAAAGCAAATGCTCCGCCGGGTACACGGTGTACCAGCCCTGCAGCATCCGCGGGCACCGCTGGGAGATGGTGTATTTGCTTTTCCTCCCACCACCCACCCCGGGAACCAGCTCTGCCCAACTGCCCAAAAAAAGAAAATAACATGAGGGAAAAAAAAAGAAAAAGGAAAGAAAAGAAACCCCAAACCCAAACTTGTTCCTGATCTCATCAAGTGGCGAAGGAGAGGGAGGGTCACGCGTTATCCTGGAGGGGAGGGAGGTCCTTGGGCTCCCTCCACATCACCCTCATGGAAGCATCCAGGTTGGAAAAGACGCTTGGGATCATGGAGTCCATCCCTCCTGCCCTTAAATCGGGGATTATATTCCCCCTGGGAAGGGGCACATCAGGCAGGCGCTCTCCTTTCGGGAACTCCTTACAAAATCCCCCAATTCCACTCTCTTAAACCTCCAGAGCCCACCGTTCCCTCCAAGACCAGACACCTACTGCCAAGGAGGAGAGGACAATTTGGCTGCCGCCACCACATGCCTTTGGGAGCCCCTTGGCCGCAGCCATCGCCAACCCTGTGCTTCCAGAAGTGGATTTTGCAGTTGTTTCCCTGCCCATCCTGGCGCCGGGAGGAGGGGAGTGGTGGGGGGGACGACTCGCAGCCACCCACACCGTCACCCCCACAGCCCCCATCCCTGCCACCCTGCTCCAGCGTGTGGCCATGTGTCAGCATCCACATCCCTCAACACATGGACGTATTTTGGGCTGGCAGCCCGTCCGCTGAGCTCACTAAGCTTCGGATTAGGCCTTCAAGTGATGTAACTCATAATTAAAAACCCATGTCAATATCCTGAGAACCTTTTTTTTTTCTTTTTTTCTTCCCCCCAGATTGGGGAAAAAGAAAGGTTAAAAAACACCATCTGTCACGGTACATTTTTTTTTCCTATTTCTCTGTCCTTCCCCTCGTTAAAGGGAAGCAGGGAAGGGAGAATGTTCATTTGAAGCTTGCAACATGTTTTATTAATTGATGGCAAATAATCCTAAGATAAAGTGCACAATAAATTTTTTAATGAGAACATATGGCGGGGAAAATTGATAGGACTGAGCCTTTGAAGATTTCCTCGTGAGCGCAGTTACAAGAGGAGCCGACGAAGGCTTACGGGGGGGGAGCCCAAATACTCAGCAAAGGGAGGCCAAGGCAAGGGGCAGGCGGGGACAGGGGAACCACTGCCATCTCCAGAATGGCACTGGGTGCCCTGGCTTTGGTCCACACCACCAGCTGCAGGGATACTCCTTCACAGAATGATACAGGGTTGGACGGGACCTTTGGAGGTCATCTAGTCCAACCCCCCTGCCAGAGCAGGTCTACCCAGGGCAGGTCCCAACAGGAACGTGTCCAAGCGGGGTTTGAATGTCTCCAGAAATGGAGACTCCCCCACCTCTCTGGGCAGCCTCTGCCAGGGCTCTGCCACCCTCAGAGTGAAGAAGTTCCTCCTCATGTTTAGATGAAACTTCTTATGGTCAAGTTTGTGCCCATTCCCTCTTGTCCTCTCACTGGGCACCACTGAAAAGAGACTGGTCTCATCCCCCTGAACCCACCCTTGAACTATTTCTAGGTGTTGATCAGATCCCCCCCTAAGTGTTTTTCTTCTCCAGACTAAAAAGACCAAAGTCCCTCATCAGAGAGATGCTCCTGGCCCCCCAACATCTTTGTGCTCCTCTGCTGTACCCTCTCCAGCAGTTCCCTCTCCTTCTTGAACTGGGGAGCCCAGAACTGGACCCAGAGCTCCAGATGGGGCCTCCCCAGGGCAGAGCAGAGGGGGAGGATGACCTCCCTCCACCTGCTGGTCACATTCTTCTCGATCCTTTGGCTGGGAGCAAACTCCAACTAAACCAAGATCACTTTCTTGTAAAGAGCAAGAGGCTCAGGGGGCTATGCCCACTTTAATTAAACAAGATTGTACATGGATGCAGCTTACTTTGGTCTGCTCTAAAGCTAACAGACCCCAATCTGGAAGAACTTTGGTAAAATCAGGAGGAAAAAAACAGTGTGTTTTCACACTGCTTCTTGCTAACCCCCCTCAACGACTTTTTGCTGCTCCATAACTTCTCCTCTGCAAAGCCATGCTTTATGGAGACCATACAACGGGGACATGGGACCCCTGACCATGCCCTGGTCCTGCTGTCCTGCAGAGCACCCCCTGCCCCTCCTCATCTCCTTCGCTGGAAAACTACCCTTAAACAGCAGCCACTTCAGGTTATGACCTCCGAAAGGCAGCAAAGCCCAAGCCAACCAAAGGGAAATGCCCAAAAGCCCATCAGGAGCCATCTACCATGAAGTGTTTTTTTCTTAATAATGCAATTCGTTTATTTTCGATTTCTCAGCAGTGCCCAGCTGTGCTGCACATTCACACACAAAGGGAAAAAAAAAACAGGGAACAGGACAGTATTTAAAGCAACACCTTTGACAAAAATAAATAATAAATAAAATATACCTTCCCCAGAGCAACCTGACCCCCGAGCAACCCATGCCCACCTCAAACATAGGATTCTTCCAGGGGCAAAGCGACTTAGGAGCACAGGGCCCCCAGCTGAGCTCTGGAGGACTTGGGTTCACTTTGGCATCTCCCAATACCCCGTTCTAAAACACGTCCATAAACACTTACACCCTCCAAACCAAACACACCCCGGCCCTTAATCCCCCAACCCCAGAGGAGCCTGAGAAAACAGGCGAGCGGTGCAGGGGACGAGGAGCATTGGCTCCTGTAGCCTAGGGCTCCTCACCACCCTCCAGCAGGGGGGGGTTTGCTTTCGGTGCTCGTGAACTGGTTCTACATCACCGAAGCCTAACCCCTGCCCCAGCAGTGTCTGCTGCCAATAACACCTTCAAAATACATGGGAATCACTGCACGTGCTCTGGGAAGGAATTCCACCCCGTACCCCGCAGCGAAGACACAGCTCTAGGGTGATTCAACATGTTCAGCATCTCCTCCAGCCCCTGTCCCCGAGGGATTTAGGCTCAGGCTGGCGCTGGAGGCCACGCAAACCAGGTGCTACAAGCAAGAAGTGTCCCCAGACTTCATCAAGCAGTCACCTTAAAACATAATTAAATCCCTCGTTAAAGGGAAATATATAAATAACAACAATTTAAAAAAAAGCATCTGGCTTTGACATCGTTCACGCACAGCTCAGGAAAGCAGCTCTCCTCCCCCTGGAATTTAGCTGTCAGGTAGGAAAAGTCAGGATTCACACGGCTCCAGGAGCTGGAGCTTTAAGGAAAATATCCTCAGCGTGGGGAGCCCGGTGCTTTTCCAGCCCGTCGATATTTCTTGGCCCCGTTCGGTTCAGTCATGAGACCCGGCCGGGGGCATCTCGGGTCAAGAGCTGGAAGTGCCAATTTGCATCTGTAACCCATTAACCACAGGCAGATACGGGTATTGAAAGAACTTTGATTTAAAAACACGTAGCCCCAAAATAAGATGCCTTGCACCTGGACTTCACAGCCCTTCGCCATGCATTTGGGACTCCTGCCTAATGCTTCGAGGAGCCTGATGAGATGGACAAACAGTCCTGGGCCGGGAACACTCCAGAGGCTGATAAATAAAGACAGTTTTCAGCAGCACACGGTAAGAGCGTGCTACCTTTTGCAAGCAGCCGGCTCTAGAGACCTTCAGGTTGGGTGGTAAAAACCAGATCTCTGGAAGGTATGACCCTAAAACAGACATCAGCTCCATCCTCCCCGGGCAGCGCAGGAGGAACCCCCGTTTTCCTGACCCCGGTGGCCCGAGCTGGCAGGATTCCTCTCATTTCTTCACGTGGACTTTCACCACTCAAACCAAACACGGGCGCAGCGGTGGCGGTGGTGCCCGGGGGAGGACGGGCAGGCTCGGCCAACCTGCCCAACTTTCCCACGCTTTCCATCATCCCTTTTTTATCAGTGGCGCAAGCAGAGAAGTCAAGGACTTTCTATGGGTGCCAAAGGTGCTTCTCTCCCCGCAGTGCCAGTGGGGTGGCACTGGGAAAGACTTTGCCTTCCCACAGGGTGTGTGTGGGGTGGGTGTTTCCTCCTGGGGGCCCCAGCATGTGGACATCTCGGTGTCATCCTTGGGAGCAAAATACTCCAAACGAGCCCCCGAGGCCGGCAGCAATTTTTTTTCATTGTCTATTAAGTTGGGCTAAAGATACTTCTCCTTATTGGCTGGTGTATCAAAGAAGAAACCATAAATCTTACCTAATTTTAAGGAAGTGGGGCTCTGGAAAGAAAATGGAAATGCAACATGCAGCCCTGTCATACTTGGTTACTGTCCCCATCAGCAGCCTGTCCAAGGGGAGCCCCAGGAGGCCAACAATTCGCCCTGTGCCAAAGAAAAATTAGTTTGTGACTTCAGAACCTCCGGCAGATGAGGAAATACGACGGGTTTAATTTTTTGCAGACCTGCAATAACGAACCACTTTCTCTTTACAGTCACAGACAGAAACCTGCAGAAAATGCTTTGCCCATCTGCTCCTCCTCACCCACCGATGTGCTGTCTGTAATCCTTTTTTTTTGTCTGCCTAGAGGCTAGATGGCAGGTCCTTGGGAATCTCATTGCATTATGTGTGTGAAGCAGTGCGGGCACCAGTGCCAAAAAAATCCCAGTTTCTACAGAGATAACAAGACTTTTGGATGTTCCTCACCAAAACTACTACACAAATAAAACCTGCCAAAACTATCTGCCATCACACCACAGACAATGCTTTCCCAGATTTGTTGGTTCTCTCACTGGTTTTACCCTGATTAGCACCAAATGCCAAGCTCATTTCTTTACAGTAGCTTTTATTGGACCCACTGCTCCCAAGCAGACGCCAAGTTCAGCCATGAGGTCCCATCACCACCCAACTCCCACCTAGGGATTTCCTCTGTACAAGTCCTTCCAATTAAGAAAACACAACTCTTAGAAGGGGAAAAAAGCTAAGGAAGGATCACAGGAACTAGACTGGGGCTTTTTTTCCCCACTTCACAACCTGAAGGTCTCGTCTTGGTGAGGAAAGAGCCCAACTGGGCACACACCACCAGCCCTGTGCATTCAGCAGCCATCACTCACCCATGCTTTGGGCAGTAATTAGCACCGTGTGTCCCCCCCCTTAGTCCCTGCCCACGCTCAGTGAGGTCTCGAGTCGGGAGAGAAGAGGTGGGGAAGGGAAAGGAGGGGTGTTTAGAGTGAATTTCAGACTTTGGCATCCCCTCTCCAGATGTGCCGGGTAAGCGGCCCGGAGTGGAATCTGACTCCGGAGGAAAGGATTTAAGCCATGATTTAGCAGTTTACCTCCAACGTTTGTCCTGAATTTTTTAACGGAGCGGTTCGAAGTCAAGCTGAGAAGTTTCTCAAGCCCTCGTCCAAGGCGGTGGGGCCGCCGGGCCGGTGCCAACCCTCACCCCGTACCTCCCCGCAGATTCTAGGAACTTCACCCCGAGCAAGGGAAGAATTTTTCTGCAACCTCCCTACCTCGCCCTGTGCTTTTTGGCCGGGGCTGCGTAATACCGTTTGGCCTGTCCTGGCAGCCAAGTGCCAAGGTATATATGTACGTCCCGATCCAAATGAATGGAGCTGCTGAATTAAGTGTTGGAGCAAAACCCCGCAGGACAATAAAATCCATTGATGGAGGAGCGGAGTCCAAGTCTCTGTTGCTCCGAGCCAGAGCCCTCTTGGTCTGAGCCATCCCTGCTGTGGGATGGTCATCAGCCTCCCAGTTGGATTTCTCCTGGGGAAAAGCCACTTCTCCCTGAAAACACGATGGACAGACCTCTGCTGCCAGTTCAGTGTGGGTTTAAGTCTTCTTTTGGGGCCTCTACCACCAAGCTTGTTGCCCTCTCAACAGCTGCCCAAACCCACGTTCCTTGGAAGAGGGAGTCCAAACTCAATGTCCTCCCGGTCACTCAGTCCACATAAATTGGGCAGGGTTGACCACACAGAGGTCTAAGGCTGGTCCAGCACATGCCCTGCGTGACTCGAAGCATCAGTGGCTCCGTGTCCCTTTGACTTCCAACGCTTTCTTTTGCCACACAAAGCAAAGAGTGAATCACAGAATATCAGAGCTGGAAGGGACCTCTAGAGATCATCTAGTCCAAGTCCCCAGCTAAAGCAAAACAGCTCCCAGCTGCCACGCTGGGTTTGGGAGTGAGAAATCTCACTGCAACTCATAAATGGAGCAAATTCGATCCAGACAGCCATTGACAAGGGATTAATATTTAAAATAAACAAACCAACCAAACAAAAAAAAACCCAAACAAAAAGAAAAAAACACCTAGGATGTCATTTTTACAGTTGCTCTCTGGCTCTTTTCTGACCATAACCACACTCTAAACACTAGTTTATGATGCAAACAGCCAGCCACCTACTGCTGGAAGCCTGTGGAACGAGCTACCCACTTTGCAGAGGTAGCAACAGCCCAGGTAGACACGGGCAAGCCAGCTCGCTTGAAGGCTGAGCCAGGACAAGACGACTTGCTTGGCTCTGGGATGCAAACCACAGCTCTGAGCCATTGATGCTGGCCATCTGCATGTGAAAAAAGCAAACACATAAATAAAAATTACTGTGAATGGCAGAAAACGATGCTGGAGACCGTTCCCACTGGCTTGGCTTCTCCGTAGCCCTGGAAGCAGAGCTGCACCGTAGCCAAGGCTTGGCCAGAGCCAGGCTGCAGTCGCTCGCCCACCTCCGCGGCCCGGCGAGCAGGCTGGGCTGCAAACCCTCTCCCACCCACGCTTGTTGGAACAAGGGAGAGGCTGTATGTCTGCAGCTTTGAGAAGTTATTAATAAAAATGCCAATTGGTTGGTCAGAGCCTTTTTTTTCTTTTCTTTTCTTTTTTCTTTTTTTTTTTAAATTTGGGTTTGGATGACACAAATCATCCTATATTGCAGAACCTCATCTACCACGGGTCAGTTTTGCAAAGGGTGGAGTCTGCTTTCTTCAAAGGCCTGATCCATGGTCTGCCCAGGCTTTCAGTGAGGATGGAGGTCAGAGAACTCATTGGGTTGCCCCCGGGACAGACCCACTGCACGACCCAAAGAGCTCATTTTGGCTCTCTGCCATGGGAGCCTGGTTCTGTCACTGGAGGCAGGGGAGAGTCACGCTCGATGGCTGCCCCAGTGCCACCAAACTGGTTCCCAGGGGTTGCTGGCAGCGACACCCCAGTACACACGGGGAGTCCAACGTGCAATAGAGAGGCTGGGGCAGATCCTATGCCACGGTCCCCGCTCACACATGGCCACTGCTCCCTTCCACACATAACACCCTCCCTCTGTTTGCTGGATCTTAAGAAAAAAAAACAACCTAAAACAAAACCCAAGAGGAGCCAGGAAATGTGCTGGGTACCCAACCTGAAAGGTGCCACACACACAAGCAAAATAACAATTAAAAAAAATGCAATCTCTGCCTCTTTTTTTTACTTTTTTTCCCTCAAAACGGTTGTGCAGTTTTCCTCTCTCTGGGTCTCTGTCATTCTGAGAGCATCAGGAGTTACCCAGATACACTGGCCCTTTGGCCAGTTTCAAGGCTGTTTGGGCAAGAACAGAGCTCCTAAGGGATGGAGCTGTGTGTCAGTGGGTGGTCAAGGGGAGGAAGGGGATGTACCACCACGTACCACCTTCCTGCAGCCTGTGCCGATGCCACCACAAAGGCTGAGACTCCCCAGCAGGAAAAGCATGGAAAAACAGCCATGAAACCCAACAGGGTCACACCATGCCATTCCCATGGACTGGTCAAGAGGACTGTCAGTGGTCAAGGGGAGGAAGGGAAGCCTATGGAGGTGGTGACTGAGGAAGGGCTGTGGTGGTGACTGTGGACGTGTCACACGGATGCACTGGGCGTAATCAAAATTTACCCAGAGAAGGCTTTTGTGAATCCCTCAGCAGCAGGATGAGCTGTCACCCACCTGCCTGGTTAAGAGAAGGAGGGTTTTCTTCCCCCTCCACCCCAGCTTTTGAACAAGATTTGTAGGATGGGTGCAGTTTATTTCTAGCAGCCTTGAGCCAGCTGTGCAATAGCAGGGTCTCGTACCATACTCAGCTCTCCTGAAAAGCCCAACCTTAACCTCTCACACTGGCCACGTACCACCTTCCTGCAGCCTGTGCCGATGCCACCACAAAGGCTGAGACTCCCCAGCAGGAAAAGCATGGAAAAACAGCCATGAAACCCAACAGGGTGACACCATGCCATTCCCATGGACTCACCAGCCTCTGTGGCTTTCCTCACCACATCCACCACCGCAAGCAAACCCTACGGATCACCCTGCAGTTATCGGCTGATCTCATTAATGCAATTCACCCTCCTGAAGATGATAATTAAAAAATACATAAAGAAGAAGAAAGAGAGGTGAGAGACGGGTGGCGCACCCTTCAGCGGAGAGGTTTTCATAATGGTTAAACGCTGGCCCGGGGCCAGACCGCAGCGCCGAGAGCTCAGGGGCAGGAGGAAGGGACTCGGGATCCCAGCTCTGAATTTCACAACTGGTCCCATGCACACAGAGGGACCAGCCCAAACCCCACGTTCGGGAGGCTGAAGTCAGATCTCGATCTGAAGTTGGTGGCTTGGGCCGGTTTCAAGAATCACAAATTACCTCTACTTATTATTATTATTAATAATAATAAAGTGTTACTTTATGCAGGAGCTTTGAGGTTCATTGTGATATGCAGACAAGCGGTTAGACCAGGGGCAAAACACACAGCTGGAAGGAACAGGTGGGAATTGCATTGTCTCCAGCAGCTCCCAGTGCTGGGGCCGAACTCTGCCTGAACTTCATGATGGGAACACGCCACTTGCAGGTCTTGGCACCACCAGAGCTCCACACCAGCTCCTGGCTGCAAGCTGCAGATGCTCACCTCAAATCCCCCACACAAAAGCAGCAGCTCAGCCTCCTTCACCATGAGCATCACTGGCCAGGCTTGTCTCCTGCAGTCACCACGAGCCCAGGGCTGGCTCTTGGTCTTCTGTCAGGGAAGAAGTTTCACCAGCCAGAAGGGTGGACACCAGCTCAACCCACAAATGTTCACCTGCTTACAGGAGCCCAGTTGGCCTTTGGGGAAAATCTTTGTGAATGTGGTTGTCTAGCACTTTTTCTTGTTCTGCACTATTTCTGGAGTTTCTTTAGTATCAGAAGAATGAAAATGGCAAAAAAAATCCAAAACAGATGTTGCTCCAACCTACAAAATAAAGGAAGGGAGGGCTGGAAGCTGGAGAGGACCTACTGGAGCATCTTTTTCCAACTGACTTCCATCAGATTGCCAAAAGCTCAGCCTGAGCTGCTGAACATCTTCACACTGAGCCAACATGCCAGCAAACCCCTCTGTGTTCCCTAGAGAAGCACCCAGGCAAGCAGCATTTCTGCTGATGCCAACGGCTCCACTGGGCCCCACCAGCTCAGAACCTGGTCCCAAGCCCTCAGTGGGCAGTTTCCTCTTCTCCTCTGTCATCCCCTGCAATGCAAAACCTCCCCAGTGATCCTTGACAGGCTGAGATGGCTAGAAGAGCTGATCATGATCATCAATCACGTCTGCAAACGAGGGTGGGCATTTTGTCCCTTTAAATCCTTGTCCTCACCCAAGACACCAAACACGGAGCAGCCCTCGGCTCTGCAGCCGCTCAACATCATCAGGCTCAGGGAGTGGGTAATTAATCCTGAAAGGTGTGATTGCAGCCAAGCAGGCTGGCTAATCAGCTACTGATTTTGCTCTAATGTCCTAGATCATTTGGAAATATAATCTGGAGGCAGTGGGAGGGACAGGGGAGCGCTAACTGGAATTACTGTGGAAATGCAGTATCCCTTTCCAGGACTAAACACCCTGCAATCAGAGCAGTGACTCGGTTACCCCCTCATCCATCAGGCCATTCACATGGCTCTGTGATCCTTCCCAGGGTACTGCATTAGCAGTTGGATTGGGGAGGGGAATAAAGACCAACCTTGGGGTCAGTTTGGTATCTCTGCCTCCTTTTAAGTCAAAAAACCACGAATACCCTTTTCCTCTTCCTACGCTGCATTAACACAGCCCCATCCTACCCACACACACACACAGCCAGACTCAGGCTGTTCTTCTGACACAGCTCTGAGCACAAGGAAGGAGAAGGAGGACGCCCTGCGGTCTGGAGATTACCTTATCACAGATTATCGACGCTGTGGATCTCATGAGGCCATTAAAGTGATGGATCACAGCGGCTGCTTTACACCCAGAGATTCCCCAACAGAACAGTCTCTTTAAAATTCTGCACAAACCAGAGCCTGTACTACTTGTAAAGGGTATTTTATCAGTGCACTGTCTTGTAGATGGGCTACATTAATAGTTGAGATCCTATTTGGATGAGTTGGAGACCACAGGGAACCATCTGGTTGATGTAGCCTCAGGGAGCTATGAGTGGCTTATTACAGAATCACAGAATGCTATGGGGTTGGAAGGAACCTCTGGAGATCATCCAGTCCAATCCTCTTCCAAAGCAGGTCCACCCAGAGCAGGTCCCACAGCAACGTGTCCAGGTGGGGTTTCAATGTCTCTGGAGATGGAGACTCCACCACCTCTCTGGGCAGCCTCTGCCAGGGCTCTGCCACCCTCAAATTGTTGAGGTAGAGCTTCTTATGGCCAAGTTTGCACTCGTTTCCTCTAGTCCTGTCACTGGGCACCAGTGAAACCCAGATCCCCAAGGTCCCCATAACTGCACCTCGGCAGAGTAGGAGCCTCTCAAGAATAACCACACAGCTGGAACCTACCACCTCATCCCTCTGACTTTCTTTATCCCTAACAACATCTTTCCACTGGACAAGTCACCCCACGGCAGAGCAAGGGCACAGTCACGTAGCAAAGCACTGGAAACCATCTTGGCCCTGAGCTCTTTGTTCGAGCACCAGAAACACATGGTGGAAAGCTGGTACCGTGCTGAGAACTTCATCCTCACTTTTCTGCAGGCCTGTGAGCCCATCACCAGTCCTGGTGTGCTGGGACAGAAAACACTCCCCACGCCACAGGGTGTTGTCCCACCTTGTGCAAAGGAGATTAGAAACCAGGATCTTACACCACAAACAACAACGGTTTCCTTCTCCTAGATTCCAGCAGACGGTTGCCCTCCCTCCCCTTTTTAATTAACTGAAACAATCCCTCTGCAAAAATGCATCTGGTTTTCCAGCCCAGGAGGGGTTCCACACCTTCCCCCCCACCCACTGCTCGGGGGGGGGGGGGGGGG
>VZTM01034104.1:93831-104641 GCA_013400555.1 Jacana jacana | reverse complement strand
GGGGGGGGGGCGGGGGGGGACACAGCCCTGGGATGTCAGGACAGTGAGAAAGCACACACAGACCTGGGAATCCTCTTCTCCGAGCCGCCATCCCGCACGAGGGCTGTTTGTCTTGGATGCCGAGACCGGTGCGTCGAGCAAGGTGTTACTCAAACTGACCTCTCCTGTTTTTCCGAGTCAATGATCCCAGATCAGGCAAGTTAGGCACCAGAGGCTGAAAATTAAACAGCACCCAAGGCTGACAAGGAACCACTTGGGCCAGAGAAACGGTCTGTGGTGGGAGCAAACAGCCTCATTGTCCCAGCTGAAGCGAGGAGCCCTCATGCTCTGCTAAAAAAAGCCTTCCCAGGGCCACCAGGAGCCTCGGCAGAAGAGAGCTCCCCCAGAGCCCTGAGCAATCACAGCCCCACCACGGAGTCAGCTGAAAGCACTCAGCATCCTGCAACGCCAAACAAATGCTGATTGTCATCCCCAGCTGATGCTAATTGCAAGGACTTCACCTGCACAGCAGAGGAGACCGGACTCTCCTGAGGAGAGGGCTTGGATTGAGGGTGGCAGCACCAGGCAGGGAGTTAATGGGCCAGAGCACTAGCTTTGTTAGCCCAATCCACCAGATTCCCCCAAACCAGTCCCATAATTACCGGTATTTGCCTTAAGAGCCTTACACAGGCAGACAGGTCTCCTCTCGCATGTGGCCACCCTCCACAGTCACCCAGTTGCACTCTTGGCTTTTTCTTTCACAAATGCTGCCAGACCAGTAAGACTGGATTTGATTTTCTTCGGGGGATTTTTTTGTTTTGTTTTTTTTTTTCCTATCCCAAAATACATCCCTCCTGCCCCAGTAATACAGCAAAAATGTGGGCGTCATCTGTGTAGTTTCAGGTAACTTTGGAGACCTCAGATTTGTCACCTTCTCAGGGATTGCTGTTCAGATCATCTCAAGAGAAGGAGACCTCTTGGAAATTATTTGCTCTGCGACACTAAATCTGGGCCTTTAGACCCCAAAAGACAAAAGGGTCTGATTCTGGCTGCGAAAGTCAGTCTTGGAGCCAACTCAGGACAAATAATGAGGTGACAGACAAGCAAATCACTGAATCAAAAGCCCACGAGAAGTTGTACGGGCAGCAGAAGGCAGGAGCCTGCCTTCCAACAGGTCTGTGGATTCTCTGAGGTCTAGTACGGGGGAAGTTCACGTTGCTGTTCTTTTTCTCGGCGTTGTTTTACTAGATCTTCACAAATCACCAAAAAAAACCCAACCAACCAAACAAAAACCCACCCCAAAAATGCACCCTGATCTCTTCAACATCCTCTACGTCAAACACTGGCTGAGATTGGAGCAGGAGTTCAGGAGGACGCAGGGCACTGCTGAGGGAGGAGGAGACACACGTGCACATCCATGCTCCTACACTGCTCAGAGTTCAGGCACACAGAAGGGATGGTAAGAAGCCTTACTAATAGGAGAGAGAAAACAAAACAAAACAAAACAAAACAAACCACAACCCGACAGTTTTATGAAGAGCAAACATTCCCCAGTGCCAGGCCCCGGGGCCAATGGCGAGAGGATGGTCCCATCCGGGACTGGAGGAGCAGAGCTGTCTTGGGCAGAGCTGATCCCAAATCCTCCTTTGTTTCTCAGCTCGGCTCTTTTTGAGTTTTCTTTGTGGGTTGGTTTATTTTTTTCTTTCTTTTTTTCTTTTTCTTTTCTTTTTTTCTTGCTCCCCCCTCCCCCCCAAGGTAACAATACCTCCTTTCAGGCGCTGCCAAAGTCCTACTCAAGCCCACTCAGATAAGAGCTGGCAGGAAAGGTAACTGCCATCAATATTTTGGTGAATGTTAACTACCTGAGGACAGGCTGGGGGGGGGATCACAACAGCAGCAGGTTGGGAGCACCTGGGCTACCTTGAACACCACCACATTAAGAGTCATCTCCCTCCCCGGATCCCCCTCAATTCCCAGTAAAGTCTCTCCAGCGTTAAGTGGCCGTAAAAGACAGTGTTTCAGAGCAAGTCGGGACTCAGTCATGCTCCACACCCAGGTACGTTTTCATGATGCTTCTTTTGCTGCTGTTTCATTTACTCCACTAAAATGTTACTCTTCAGCCAGAGTTGATTTTGGATACGTGCGGCCAGGAGAACGCGCGGCCCCAGATTCTCCCGGGCAGGTTTCAGAATTAAATGGTTAAAATGAAATGAAATAAAAATAAAATAAAATAAAATAAAATAAAATAAAATAAAATAAAATAAAATAAAATAAAATAAAATAAAATAAAATAAAATAAAATAAGTCTTGTTTCAGTGTGGGTTTTCTGCCGGGGTTTCCCCGCGAGCAGCGGGCTGTCCCCTCGCCCGGGCTACGGGAAGGCAGCGGTTTTGTCCGTCTTTCCCGAAGGCAGCACCTGTTTTCATCCTTTTCTTCAAAGTCAAAAACCGAGGGTTTTTTTTTGTGTTTTGAGCAGGAACCCGGGATTACGCTAACGAGCGGTTTCAGACTGACAGCAGATTGAACTGCAAGCCAAGGTATATATACACCCTTCGGAGACGTATTTATAATAGGCATTTTCCTAAAACCAGAAAATATAACGATATTCTGTCATGGAGTCTGAGACTTTCTGTGTTATTATTAAGACATAGCAAACATTTCTAGGTAAAAAACCTGGGAGCTGGATGGTGTTATTCTCAGAATAAGCTTTTTCCCACTTAGCAGCAGGACAGCTTTTTATTTTTTTCTCATGTTCGTGCAAAAAAAGTATGATTTTTGCCAAGCTAAATGGCCAGCACATACTTCTGATCTGTCACAGATAGGAGAGGCAGGTAGACAGGCAGACGCAGAAAAACCAGTACTCCCTGCCCTCCCGATCCCTGTTTTTCCATCATACTCCGCTTTGCCATACTCATGTTAATGCCATGAGTGTCAGGCTATTTTTCCTTTTAGCCAAAAGCACACTGGTCCCACAACAGCCCTTCCTCCTTGGTTTTGGGGTTTGCTGCAAAAGTAAAGCAAAGGAAAATAGAAGGAAAAGGGGATAAATGGTATGTCCCTCCGAAGTTTCACCGATCCCCCTGTGCTCAGCACTGGTGAGGCCGCACCTTGAGTCTTGTGTCCAGTTCTGGGCACCTCAAAACAAGAGAGATATCGAGGTGCTGGAGCGAGTGCAGAGGAGGGACATGGAGCTGGTGAGAGGCCTGGAGAATAAGGCTTATGAGGATGGATTGAGGGAGTTGGGATTGTTTAGTTTGAGGAAGAGGAGGCTGAGGGGAGACCTCATCCCTCTCTACAACTGCTTGAAAGGGCATTGGAGGGAGGTTGGTGCTGGTCTCTTCTCACGGGCAATGAGCGATAGAAGGAGAGGGAATGGCTGCAAGCTGCAGCAGGGGAGGGTTAGGCTGGACATGAGGAAAAGGTTTTTCCCAGAGAGAGTGGTCAGTCAGTGGAATCAGCTGCCCAGGGAGGTGGTGGAGTCCCCATTCCTGACTGTGTTTAAGAGTAGATTGGATGTGGTGTTGAGGGATCTGGTGTAGAGGAGAACTTGTAGAGTAGGGCTGATGGTTGGACTTGATGATCCCAAGGGTCTCTTCCAACCTAAATGATTCTATGATTCTATATAAAGAAAGACATTATGCTTATGGAGTAAACAGTGACTTAGAGAGAAATGAAAAGGCTTGGGCTGCCCAGTGACTGCTGGGCTGTCCTGGCTGATAGAGACTCCAGGTCAGGCTGGGTCCATATGGAGACCTGGACCATGGTCCAGCCCCAGAGCAGGTATTTAAAATCAGCCTTTAATTTCAGCTCCTTTTGTTTGATCAAGGCTCACAGTCCTTAACACAGCCCCTTTGGAAGCTCCCTGAATTATCCGCATGGGGCAAAAAAGGGAGAAAAGCCGTCAAACAGCCAGGAACATCCCAGAGATGCTGCTCTGGCAGGAGCATCCTGCCAGCCCCCGGTTCCCAGCAACACCATCCAGATGCCACCAGCTAAAACAGGCAACTTAAAAATGCCTTGAAATGCTTTTCCCATGGAAAAAGGAGCCCAGGAGCTGCTCAGTGCCGTGCCCTGTGCCACCTGGGCCAGAGCACTCAACATCCATGGGGAGCAGGAAAACAACATCCCATGCTCAGCAGCATCCTTGGGGGTAGGAAAAGGCTCCCTGCTCACTCCCGGCCACCTCCAGCCCCGAACTGAAGGAGAGACAGGGTCAAATCCAACAGAAATGTGACCAGGGCCAAAAAGTGCCCAAATTTAAGCAGAAAGAAGCCAGACCATGGCGGTTTCAGCATCCCCCCCCCACTGTGGTGGGCACCCATAGGGTGTAGGAAGGGACTGATGCAAACCCAGACACAGCAAAATGGGGGGCCAGGGTGGCCCTGAGCACCCCCTCCGCTCTCCCCACTTCCCCTCGCCCCGAGGAAGCACCAGGAGGCAACAAACCCCTTTTCTCTCTGTTCTTAGACGCGTCCCGAGCGTCGTGTCAGATGTGAAATGCAATATTTCTCTGGCGCTCGGGCACAGAGCTGTAACTCCACATAAAAGCTAAAACTTGGCATGGGAAAGGAACAGCGAGACACAGATATACATGTTCTCAGTGTGTGTGAGCGCATGCATACGTGAGTCTGTGTTTAGATATGTGTATATAACTAAAACAAACCCCTGTTTATTACTCAGTAGAGAAAACTGCGAGTTTTTTACATAAATAATCCCAGTGTAAATAAACTCCCCACCCTGAGCAAACTAAAAGTGATCCCATAGCAGATTTCTCTATTTTTCAAATAAATCATCGTTCCACCCCAACATGGACCTGGCAGCTAGAATTTCCAAATCACTCCGGAGCAGCGGTGGGATGGGAGCTGGAAACAACCCAAACAAACAATTTTACAAGTTCCAGAAGTCCAAGGCTCCCACCACCACCTCGCCCCCCTCCCTTGCTTCTCCTCCCCAGCCATATCCACCATCTCACTGGGAGTTTTTTTGGGGGGGTTTGGGGTGGTTTTTTTTGTGTTAATTTTTTTTAATTTGGAGAGCGGGAGGGCCGGGCGCTGCCGCGTTCGCTGGCCCATAGGAAATCGGTGACCCAGGGACATCTGCAAGCCATTAGGCCACAGACTTCAGGTAGCTCCCAGAAACACGTGCTGTCCACATTACACCCTCCAAGTATATTTCCACAACTTTACTTCTCCAAATAAACAGCCGGGCTCTCCCTGCATTAGCCAGGAGCTGCACAAACAGGTAGAGAGAATGGCAGTTTTATTCCCCCTTCCCAGTTCTGATGGATTTCTTGCAGGCTGTTGCTGGGCCGTGTAATTTGAACTATTGCTTGGAAAACATAATAGGGCTGGTATAAAATTACAGCCATTTATTTATCTGTGTGTGACTACGAGACGTCAGGCAGGATTTGCCCAGCGTGGTAGTGCCCTTCCACGCCGTACCCAAACTGCCACTTATGGGAGCACNCCAACAGCCCAGTGACAGGCACCGCCGAGCAGGCCAGGAGCATCCACACCAGTTAAAGGTGCACCTCAGAGGGGNACCCCCAAAAAACAAATTATCTACATTAACTAGAATCTCACCAGGTTGAGAAATTGGGAGTGGGGGGTGTTTTTTTGTTTTAATTTACAAGCAGGTTTTATACTTTCCCAAGCAACCCTACTGCTCTTTAACATCTCCCCCAGAGAGAGCCTTCGCGATGCCACCCTGCGCGGGTGCGGGGACACTGATGCCCCCATGAACGTGGGGGGAGACACTGACACTGGGACCTCGATCCATTTAGAATGAAAAAAGCCAGATAAAAATTTTAAAAGTGTAAAAAATGGAATAAACTAGACACAAGCTGAGACTGACATGCTGACCACTTGCCGCCAGCGTTCCCTCTGGGGCGTTTTCTGGAGAGAAACATCGTTCTGAATGGAACTACGTCTCTTGTCCTCATTAACAGAGCTNAATAAAATAAAATAAAATAAAAATCATTATAATAATTCTCCTTTTCTTTTTTCCTCCTAGGAGAAAAGCCCAGCACCTTTTGGGAGGGTATTTCCATCCTGCTTGAACCCAGCCTGATAAATTTTCCGTTGACCCAAGTTTGCGGCCGCCTCGAGCCAAGCGCTGCTGCGACGCGGCACGGAAATAAATAAATGAATAAAATAGCCCCAAACCATATCGCTTTCATCTCCAGGAAAAAAAAAAGAAAAAAGAAAAAGCCCTTGGGAAGCACAAGGTTGCACCACGGTGGTTTCCAACTGGGGGAGAAAGAGCAGGAAAGCCCGTCCAGGTGATGTCTATTTCCCACCACGGCAGAGCCCGCGCCGGGGCCGGGGAGCGTTACAGCTCCTCGGGAGCTGCTCGGCTCCGAGATCCCAGCTCCAAAATGTGAAGGAGAATAAATCCCTCACTGGATTTTCCGGCTGGGGAGCAGCTCAGCAAACCAAGGAGCTGCCCATCATCCCTTATATTTCTTATTACCAAAGACCTTTCCCCCTCTTTTTTCTCAGATTCTCAGGNTTCCCCCCTCCCATCCAACTTCCCCCCCCTCCCATCCAACTTCCCCCCCCACTCCCCTGCCCCGGGTGATTCCAACCAGATTGATTTATCTGAGGGTCGGATGGAGACCCGCTCCCAGCCGGACACCCGCAGCCAGGGGACACCGTGGCCAGCGAAGGGGGCAAATCCCCGGCCAACAGCCCAGTGACAGGCACCGCCGAGCAGGCCAGGAGCATCCACACCAGTTAAAGGTGCACCTCAGAGGGGGAATAAACTAAACTAAACTAAACTAAACTAAACTAAACTAAAATAAAATAAAATAAAATAAAATAAAATAAAATAAAATAAAATAAAATAAAATAAAATAAAATAAAATAAAATAAAATAAAATAAAATAAAATAAAATAAAATAAAATAAAATAAAATAAAATAAAATAAAATAAAATAAAATAAAATAAAATAAAATAAAATAAAATAAAATAAAATAAAATAAAATAAAATAAAATAAAATAAAATAAAATAAAATAAAATAAAATAAAATAAAATAAAATAAAATAAAATAAAATAAAATAAAATAAAATAAAATAAAATAAAATAAAATAAAATAAAATAAAATAAAATAAAATAAAATAAAATAAAATAAAATAAAATAAAATAAAATAAAATAAAATAAAATAAAATAAAATAAAATAAAATAAAATAAAATAAAATAAAATAAAATAAAATAAAATAAAATAAAATAAAATAAAATAAAATAAAAATCATTATAATAATTCTCCTTTTCTTTTTTCCTCCTAGGAGAAAAGCCCAGCACCTTTTGGGAGGGTATTTCCATCCTGCTTGAACCCAGCCTGATAAATTTTCCGTTGACCCAAGTTTGCGGCCGCCTCGAGCCAAGCGCTGCTGCGACGCGGCACGGAAATAAATAAATGAATAAAATAGCCCCAAACCATATCGCTTTCATCTCCAGGGAAAAAAAAAGAAAAAAGAAAAAGCCCTTGGGAAGCACAAGGTTGCACCACGGTGGTTTCCAACTGGGGGAGAAAGAGCAGGAAAGCCCGTCCAGGTGATGTCTATTTCCCACCACGGCAGAGCCCGCGCCGGGGCCGGGGAGCGTTACAGCTCCTCGGGAGCTGCTCGGCTCCGAGATCCCAGCTCCAAAATGTGAAGGAGAATAAATCCCTCACTGGATTTTCCGGCTGGGGAGCAGCTCAGCAAACCAAGGAGCTGCCCATCATCCCTTATATTTCTTATTACCAAAGACCTTTCCCCCTCTTTTTTCTCAGATTCTCAGGGGTTTGGGGGTTTTTCTTTTTGCATTTTCAAAACTAGTTTTTCCCTGAGGGGGGAAGCCTTCCTCCCACCCCAGAGAACACAACCCCTTTTCCCAATGCCTCGGAGGCTCAGCCTAATCCTCATCACCCCCTCCAGGATCTGGCCCCCGGCGCCTTCGTGTTCCCAGGATTATTTTTTAAGCGGTAAATCTGGAAAATCGGCGATGCGATTTCCCCCGCCACAACGAGCGGGCAGTTATTTAATAGCTAAAACAGACAGACGGGGTCAAATTAACGCTGCCACCCAGCTCAGCCCTTGCAAATAACCAGAATGATTTCACTGCAGCGCTGAGGTGATTCCCTTTATTCCATTTCTGCTAAAACCAGTCAATTTCTTTCCCTTTACTCCACGCAGCCCGTCCGACAAGAGGGCGACTTCAGGCAGGAATTAAAATGCCGTAAAAGGACGTATCTCTCAGGCACTCGACTTGGGAGTCTTCAGGCAACCTGGTGCCTCACACACAGGGAGAGTAAAAGGGGCAAAAAAATGCCCATCCCGCAGCTTTCCCACCCATTCCCGGGTCAGGATTTGCCAAGCTGAAACCCACACCCAGCGCTGTCACCGGCTCAACCCGCAGCAGCTTTTGGGGGCGCTTTATTGTCTATTACCAGAGAAAGAGAGTGATTTGGTTTTTTAAAAAAAGGAGAAAAAAAAAAAAGCATACAAGGATGTAAATCTACCCCAGCGAGGGATTCTCAGTTAAATTTCCAAATGGAACGACACTTCTGCCCCCAGTATGTCCCCAACCAGCTATTGCTCCCTCTTTCTTCCTATTGTTTTCTGAACCTTCCACCGAGGACAGGGCAGAGCCTGCCCAAGGACTGCTTGGGCTCTGGGAAAATAAATAGATTTACAAACACATTCACAAAATAGTACAAAAAGGGGATGGGGCCAGAGGAAGGCAGAGGCTGCAAACCCTGGCTCGTGGCGGACGTGTCCAAAAGACCTCAAACCCACCGTGGCATCAAGGGCCACCTCGGAAAGGGACTTGACACCTTGTCACCCTGAGAAACCAGAGCAGAAGCTCCATCCCTGCATCCCTCAGGCTTTGGAGATGGGAATTAAATACTTGTTGCTTCAGTCAGTAACACACACCCCCCAAGCAGAAAGATGCAGGACGCCTGCCCTGCAGACCCCAGGGGGAGGGAAACTGAAAAAAAGAAAGAAAAATGAACTAAAACACTAATATCTTGGAGCTGCACGTGAAAACATTCAGCCATGGGGATGGCTGAGCCTCCCTGGCCATTCTTCACCAGGGAGGACAAACCTGGGGGGGACAAAGCCCATCGGGCTGCTGGAACTATCCTGTGCTTGAGGTGGGACGCAGCGCAGGTCCCTCCTTTTGAACAGAATGGCATTGTTTAGGAGGGAGGGATTTTTATAGGAGGGAGCGATAATTACACTGCAATTAACTGCACTGTGCCACCCCCCAGGACTCCTCTGCTGAAAAAACACCATCCAAAACCCCCAGAGCAGACGGGTCCCGGGGCATTCGGAGGCAGGACCCTGCCCAGCATTCACATTTTGTTCCATCCGTGGAGGATGGAGAGAGTTCTGATGCCAAAATTAAGGGGTCTGGTGCGGGAACGCCTTGGCTTTTAGAGAATTCCACTACACCCCACATCTCGCCGTTTCGCCCCCATCCCCGGGGTTTCTCTGGATGGGGAGAGGCAGCACCAGCTTCTCCTCGGGTTTCTCGGAGCACGGAGGGGCCTGGTGTGAGGTCAGAGGGGACAGGGTGACATCACAGCCTCCCCGGTGACATCGCTGGGCCGGGACTGGGGAGGAGGCACCAGCCTCAGGGATGGAGCAAACTTCCTCGGGCTCAGGGGGGGAACCTGGAGCAGACCCCAGCTCCCACAAAACCACCAGAAAACCTACCTTCTGGCCGCTCAACAGCTCTGAGGGGCTTTGGTGTTGTATTTTGTACAGTTTGAGAGGAAAACCCTCCCCCAAACACCCCCCACGGGTGCTATTCCCTGCGCTCCCAGCACTCCCTCCACTCTCCCCTCAGAGCCCTGCAAAGTTTATTCCCTAAAAAAAGCGGTGATTTGATTTAGCACAAGGCAGGAAAACAAACAAACAAACAATAAAACCCAACAAAACCATCCGGGGAGGGCTATAACCCACGCACCCCTTGCTACAATTCCTTCCTGACGCCCGAGCTTCCCACTTACCAGAAAACAACTTTAATTCTTTAAAGAGAAAAGCAAACTTCCATCCTGAGGTAAAAAGCAGCAGCAGCTTGTCGCTTTAAAGGCGGCTCCTACCCTCCCAGACAACTGGGATCCATCAGCTGGTCCATATTGCCTAAACAGCCCCATGGAGCAGGGATTAAAAATAATAATTCAGGAATTATAACATTACACCCGATAACTGGAAAGCTCTTCCCCCGTTTCTCTTTTGTTTATTGTTCAAACTTGTCAAACCACTTTCTTTTGTTAAAACAGATTCTTTTGTAATGAAAAAGGCAGAGTCCCTTTCAGCAGATGGACTCGGAGAATGAAAAATGCCCTAATTATTGCGCTTTTCATTAAATCAATTATCCTCCCAAATTGTTTTTGCGTTTATCTCTGCCCATCAGCAGAAAAGCCACCAGAAGGATCTCTTGTCACCGTATTTTTTTCCTCCTCCAGGTTATGTTTGCTCAGATTTTTGCTAGAGCAGCTCCAGCTGAGATAAGAACAATCTGCTGCCAGCGTGTCTTTGATGTTCCTATGACAAATACACACATTAAAAGAGATTTGTTGAGCCAAATTCCACTCGCGCACCAGCCCAGAGCGGGCACTGCCAAGGGACAGCACTTCCACGTTGTCCCCTTCAGCATTTACTGCAAGTTTACCTTTTCCCCTGCAAATAAACGACACAGAACTCGGCATTATCTCCTCCTGGACCAGTGGGTATTCAGCAAAGTCAAGACACCCGACGCCGCGCAAAACCCGCTTCGGCGTCGCAGGAGTAAGAGACCCCAAAGGCTCCTGGAGAAAAATCTCCCTCCGCTCTCAGA
>VZTM01034104.1:57684-86934 GCA_013400555.1 Jacana jacana | reverse complement strand
TCTTTTTTTTTTTTTTTTTTTTTGTGTTGTTTTTTTTTTTTTTTTTTTTTTTTTTTTTTTTTAAAAGAAAAAATGGAAAAAAAAAAAAAAAAAACAAAAACAACAAAAACCCAACCAGAAAAAAAAGAACTTGTACAAACTAAAGATTGCAAATGTAGCGTATCACTGAATCATCTGCCTTGTTTTCTGCCTCAGCTCTCTGGGACACACCAGCTCGTGCCAGGACGGGACCCAACGCCCCCNTCTCTGATTTATTAATGGCTTTTCAATAAATGGCCATTTATTAATGGCCCAGCAAAGCCTGGGCTGGGCTGAAGCCCCAAGATGATTTTGGCTGCGCTGGTGGCCCTTGGGGTGTCCCACGGGCCTGAGTCTGGTCACCCCAGAGCCACTGGAGGGAGGGAGAGCTTGGCAGGACACGGGGAAGCCACAGGGTTTGGAGTCAGACAAAACCAGACTCCCCCAGGGGGACAATTCCAGCTGTGAACTCCAGAGGTGACAACTCAGCTCCAGTTGTCCCCAAGCCCCGTTGGCCTTGGCCACTGTGACCAGTGGGTTGTCTGCTCCCAGTGTGCCCAGTGCCTGCGGGGAGAGGAGCTGCCAAGGTGGAGCCAGGGGGGGCGGACCAGGACGGGACAGGGCTTTCAGGTCATTCTTACAAAACTGCTGGAATTCTCCCCAAAAAGCTGAAAACCCCTGAACCAGCCGCCAAGCGGGATGTGCGTCATCCCCCAAAATCAATGTCACCGCCTGTCCCTCAGCTTGTCCCACAGCCCTGGAGACGCAGCACAGGCACCCCAGGGAGGAAGGAGCTCCCCCCTACCCCGCTGTGTTCGACCAGGCACTGCTTTTCCCGTCAGACCCACCCCAAATAAATCCCTGCTCCCAACTCCCCTGGTCTGTGACCAGGGTGCTCCAGCCCATGCCTTTGCCACCTTGTCCCACACCTCCACCTGCACCCCCCCCTCGCCCTGCTTCTGGGGCACAGCTGCACTGAGTTTTGCAAGTCCTCTGCCCTGCTGCTGCAGGAGGAGCCTGCACCCGCTGCCGGCGTCATTGCAGAGGTCACCAGCCCCTGCGGGTTCCCTGTGGGGACACAGTCATCCCCATGTGATAAAACTCCTGCAGAACAGTCACAACTTGCCCCAGACCCTGAAGACGCAGCAAGTGCAGGGCAGCCCCGCACCTGGGGGGGGGCTGAGTGCGCTGCAGGACACCTCGGGGTGCGTTAATAAACCCAGATCTCCCCAAAACATCGCTTTGCCACCAGTTTATTCTCTCCAGACCCTCTCCCCTTCACCCAAAAGCCCATCTCTGCTCCCTTGAGGGCAGAGAGGAGCTCACCTCCAGAGCCGCAGGAGCTCACCACCGCGATGCAAAGCCTCCGCGCCGTTGTAAAATATTTACTCTCACTACAAGTAACACTTAAGCCAATTAACTGAAAGGGATTCATTTACTTTGTGCATTAGTGAAGGTCAGTGTCACTATTTACCTGCGCAATCAGCCACCCCCCGGCCGGTGGGAACGCTTCGGACCCAGCCATTTTCCCACAGCACGTGGCGGGTTTCCCCAGCCCCGGAGCGGACTTTGCCCACCCCAAGTTTGGGCTTCGCTGCTCCCTTGGAAAGAAGGAGAAAGGCAAATCCTCCCGGGGGTTACAACGACGAGAAAAGGGCCGGCAGCCCCGGTGGGAGCCCGACAGGCCTGGCCCCAGCACGGCACTGGGCTGCAAACCATTCCATACACCAGTTAATAATGTCTTTCTGGTGCTGGTGTGGGTGGGTTGGGCTCTTACCCAGCAACAAGCTGGAAAACATCCCAAAAAAGGGGGAACAGCCTTTGCCTGACAACCTCTGCAGGGGTCTGGGCTCAGAAGGATGCAAAGTGTCCCCGACCCGCACACACACACCACACACCCCCAGTTTGCACTGGGAAAGGTGAGAACTGGAGGGTGGGAATGGGGCTGAGCTGGGGATGTTCCTGAACAGAGAGTGCTGCAACAAGCCCTGGCTCAGCCCCAGCTCCCGGGGGTCTGTGGTGGCATTTCTGTCCCGACATGGCCGTGCTTGGCCCCCTCTCTCTCCCCGCCACCACACACACCCCCCTCTTCCCTGCACCAGCTCGCCCTCCCAGCCGGAAACATCCCAGGGATATCTTCCCCTGCAAGAAACCCAAAGAGCAAAGCTCATGACCCAACCCTGGACCTATAATTTCTGCTCTGTTTACTTATGGTGTGGGCTTTAATGCTCTTGGCCTCCCATTCGGCAAAGCCAAGCTGGACACGGGTCCCCGGGCAGCTCCCAGTTTCCTGCCCACCCACCGGCGGGGCTGTGCCGAGGGGGACCCCCAGAGAGAGGGGAAAAAAAAAAACCCAAAACCACTGGAAAAAGCTGAAAAGCTGAAGGGCAGTTTGTGCTAGAAAGGAGGGGAGGGAGGGGGTGTGGAAAAAAAAGAAGTACTAATAATCCAAGGGAACTCTCACAATGCTGCAGGGCAGGTTTGAGCCGCAGGAGATAAGAGCAGGGTGCAGGGACAGATGTGCACCCGGGGCTGCTGCAATGCTGTGGGGCGAGTCGGGGAGCGCTGCGGACAGGGCAGGGTGGGGGACACTGCCAGAGTCCCATGTGTCCCCCCCCACCACCCACAGAAAGCCTCAGGGGCTGGGGTGGTGGAGGGAAGGAAGAGGGCAAGCCGTGTGGCCAGCTGGCTTCCCTTTGGGGATGTTTTGGCTTAGTGAGGAGTTTGCTTTTTTTGCATCAGTTTAGGAAAAAATAAAAAAGAAAATGAAAAGAAAAACAAAAAGGTGGTTTTTTTTTTTAAATAAAGATTAAGGAGAAAGTTTCAAGTCAGCCCCAGTGAGGCCCATGGCACACCCCCCTTTTTATCTGCCCGGGTCCCCGTAACGCCCCGTGGTGCCAGCCTCTACACCCCATGGTGGCTACAGCGCCCTGCCTGCTGGCCACCAGCTTCACTTGGCATTTCCTGGGCCAGCTGTTTCCATTGACACCCTATGGAAGCCAGGGCTTTCTCCAAGAGTGAGGAGGTGCGATGGCAGCCAGCTGTGTGCCAGGACCCTGGGATGGGCCACCGCTCCTGCCCAGCAGTGGAGCTTGGGACACGGGACTGGGATACAGCACGGCAGAGCCAGGCTCACTGAGAGTCAGGGGAGGTCTGTGGGGTTTCTCTTTTCTCCCCTTTTTAGGGCCCAGTTCCAGGAGTCAGGTGTTTAAACGAGACTGAGATGTGTATGTCAGAGTGAAAAGAGCAAGCTGGGATTCCCCCAGCATCTTCAGTGTTAGGTTCCCTCCCAGGTGATGCTCAGCAGCTGGGACCCCCTCCATCCCCTGACTGGGAGGTGCTGGGGTCCTGGAGAGGTGTCCTAAAAAGAGGAGGACAAACACAAGTCTCCTGTTCTCCACTGACACCAGCAAAACTGGACTAAAACGGATTCAACGCTGATAAACCCATTTGGAAAAGGTGGGGAGAGAGGAGAGCTTTGGAGACACAAGGCACAGCCGGGTCCAAGGAATCGGAGGGGATATGGGGCGGGAGGGAGGGAAATATCCTTAAACCTCTCTCTAGCACAAACCTCCAGGCTCTCGATCTCTCATGTGACCAAAACAACAGTGGCCGGGGACACGGGTACAGACAGCAGCATCTCCCCACTTGGGAAGCTGGTGCTGAGGATGCCTGGTGTCCCCTCCACTGTCCCCAGCCAGGCTGCTGACCCCCATCCAGGGGGTGCACCCACCCAAAGGATGGCTCCCGTCCCCTCCTGCCCCGGGTTTGTGGCCCCAGCTCTGAAGGCGTGAGTGAGGGCAGGCGGCTGGATGTGGCCGGGGATGTGGCTGCACAGCAAAGGTTCTGTCGCACCCAGAACCAGGCTATAAACACAAGAGGGGAGGGAAAGGTTCCACAGACCCCTCCTGCTCCCCCCTGCAACCTCCCTCCCTGGTGGTGGGGCCAAGGGGGCGAGAAGGCAAAGCCACCCCCGTTGCAGAATTGACCCCTCTGGAGCATTTCAGTCCCCAGCCTGGAGTTTCCTTCCACACAAAGTGAAGTTTCTCACTACTGGAAAGGATTTAACCCTCGGTCGACACAGAATGGCCCTTCATGACTCCAGCAGCAAAGCCCAGTGTCGCCCACCCATCCTGCAGCCCCCCCCAGATTCCCAGGCACAGACACCAGCGTGGGCACAGACATGCCATAAGTGCTACTGTAATATAAATAATTGATCCTAAGGTGCCTCGGGGGCCGTCAAGACCTCAATTGTTCTCTCCTTGGGTCAGAGCCCACCTCTTTACTACATGTTTGTACAAGGACTACCCTAATGGGGCTCCGAGCCGCAACTGGGGTCCCAAAGTGCTATTGTAATACAAATACTAATCATGCAATAGCCTTTATACAAGCAACCCCTGCTCTGGGCTGTGCTCTGAAGGCTCATAAACCGGGCAAGACTCTCCTTAGGCCAACGGGAGCTTGGCCCACGCGCGGGGAGCTGGATCTGAGCTGCTCAGCCAACCCTGCAGCCGAGAAATTCCGCTTTAATTCCGCCTGTGTGCGCGTACCTGGGTGCTCACGAAGGCTGGGCCCATCAGTGGTGAGCAGCTCGAGCCTTGAGACGGGCTGTCTGTAAAGCTGGGGTGGGGAAGGGAGCTATTCCTCCATTAAAACACAGTCATGTGCGTAAGAGGCTCAATAAAAGCCGTTTGAAATAAGAAACAACAGCAGCCCTCGCAAAGGGAAGGGAAACAAGCCTCCAAATTCACATTTCTAATTAATTACCTGCCTGGGAGCTGCTCTGGGTTTTCAGTGACTAAAGGATTTTACAGGGAGAAAGTCTGAGAGCTCGGTCTGTGCAGCTTACGAGCACCGAAACCGCAGCGCCCCGGGAGCGGAGACGCAATAACACGGCTCTTCAGCCCGACAGAGAGAGGGGGAACCGGGTCCAAGGGCTGCCTGAGCCAGACAGATGCAGCTATTCAGCCTGGAAATCGGTCAGTTTTTAACAAGGTCGCAGCTCGGACGTGAGGAAAGCCACGGCGGGGAATAACGTGTGGCCGTCCCGAGATGGCCACGTGCAGAAAACACCCACAGCGAGCCTAAACCACAGAGGTGCCAGCGTGAATCACCTGCAGGGTGACAACCCAGCCCCAGCCCCTGCATCAGTATCACCTCCAACTTCTGGATCTGGAGCCAGCTCCATCATCCTCCTTAAAAATCTCCATCCTGTAGGGTCCACATCCACACTCTGACTGTGTTTCAGAGTAGATTGGATGTGGTGCTGAGGGACATGGTGTAGGGGAGAACTTGTAGAGTAGGGCTGATGGCTGGACTCGATGATGCCACGGGTCTCTTCCAACCTGAATGATTGATTCTATGATTCAGGGGACAGTTTCAGTCCCCAGCCTTGGAGTTTCCATCAAGGCAAAGTGAAATTTCTCTCAGTCAGAAAGGATTTAACCCTTGGTGCTCAAGGTGACAACGTCCATGTGGTCCTTCAGCTCAGCACAGATAGGACAGCATTTCTGTCCTGGGTTCCCTGCCCACCCCGAAGTGTGTGACAAGGAAAGGGCCAAGGGAAAAAAAAAAATAGCTTTACATCTGATTTTCCTTCCCCCAACGTGGGAATTAATTACACACGTTGTCTGGGCAGAAACCAACTATCACCAAGCAAAGTCTCACTCCATAAATTTTAAACTGCTAATAATAAGGCTGGACAGGAGTTTTAAAGCTTCAGTAGACAGTTTACAATTAACCTACTCCTGTCAGCTGGAAAATCACCTTACAACGTGATTCCAGTTCACGTCTGACTCGGTTAGAAACTGCTCTTGAAACCCAGCAAACACAACGTGCTGAGCCAGGAGGAAGGCCCAAGGGAAGCCCAGACCTGACCTGAATTGCTCCTGACATTGGGGTAGATTTTCTGCCCCGGATTTTTAGCCCTTGGGAGCTGGAAACCAGCCTCCCCAAGTTTCAAAGCTCTCTGGGCTCATCCCAGTCAAGGTTTTATCATGTGCTCCAAGGGGACAAAAACCTGGCTCACCACACCTTCGATTTACCAGTTGCAATGCAGGCAAAGGAGAGGAAGATGGGAATTTTGAAGCCCCAAGCTCCCAGAGATGCACAGGGGATGATAACCCAACACCAGTGTGCCCCAGAGCACAGGACATGCCCACCACACCAGCTCTGGTGCCTCCTGAAGAATCCATCGGCTTTTTCCAAGCTGTCCAAACTGGGAGGTCAAATCTATGAGTTGGAGCTACCATCCTAGTGGTCACCTCCCGACGGAGCCAAGCTAAGCTGGTACACATGGACATCCCTATGGTGTGATTTTGGGTTACATCCATATATCTCAGTCATGTCTGTTCCCTTCTTCTCCCTCTTTCACCACCTCACTTACAAATTTTCAAAGATAAAAAGTATGCTATGAAGAAAGTACGGAATTCCTTTGGTGAACATGCATTAAGGGAAACTTTGGCATCCAAAACTGCCTACTCAGAGCCTACAACCACCCAGAGCCAGACTTTGGTCCCTTGTCTTTGGCCACAGCCACAAGGTGAAGGTTCAGAAAGGTCCCATCTAAAATATCCATGAAAGATCCCGGTAGCGAACCGCATTAGCGAGGGGTAAGTTGGGGGAGGCTGGGGAGACCCCCAGTCATTTTCTGTGATTAAAAGGCAAATTTTATTCCTCTAGAAACTTGGAAGCAAATGTGGCGTTGCTATGGTTTCACACCCACTGGCTGGAAATGACAATATTAGCAGGGTGACCTGGTAATTAGAAACTGTGCCCCCAGGTCAGACTGCGGAGAAAATAAAGAGAGATTACGGAGTCCTAAAGACACAGCATAATGCTGCGGGCTCCTGGGCTCCCTACCTTTTATAACCGGCCCATTTAAATGCAGATTATGACTTTCCACCTGGGGCTGCTAATCTGTCTCACAGCCAGATCAAACAATAAGGCATCTCTCCGCACTGTGGGGCCAGGGTGCTTTCGAGCTGGGTCTGTCATCGGGTCTGTCAGTCCGTCTATCCCCCTTTTCTCAGGGTGAAACCTTGAGGTTTTTTATTCGGAGATGATTATTTTTCCACCCTGGATGTTTACGTCCTCTGCTCCCTCCCCCCCCCCAGACCCCAAGGATTTGGAGCAAACCCGGCTCAGATTTTCCTCTCGGTGATGCAATGTAAAACAAGGGGGAGCAATTAAGCTCATTAGCACAGGGCTGGCATGGACTCAATTTAGGAGGAGGAGGGGGGAAGGATCCTGCAGTGGTACTGAGATGGCAAGAGAGGGATTTCAAGGAAGCAGGTAGCTCCTCTCATTCCAGCATCCCTGTGATAGCATGAGGGAGACTCAAGGGCCCAGAGAGTCACTCCCAGCACAGCAGATCCTACTGGTCTCAACTGGGTGAGGGTGGGCAGGTGCACATCATCCTCACAGAGGCTATCTGCCCCAGCACCTGGGCAACCCCATCACATCCTGGATGAGATGTCTCATGGGAACAAGCCTTATCAGTGTTGATGGCATTTGCAGACCGTGCCTCACACTGAAGGACAGAGAAGACAGACCCTCTGTGTCTGAAACCGGGCAGGACACCTTCACACCAAAACTGGTGAAAACCTCCACATCCAGCACTTGCTGTGGTCCCCAACATGCCACAGCCATGATGACCCCTTTCGTGGGCAGAAACACCCAGGGAGCCCTACCCTGGTGGAGAAGCATGCTTCATCCCTGCCCCTCACAGCAGCAGGTTCCTCAAACCAGGGTTTGATCAAGGGGAAAAATAAAGAAAAAGAAAAAAAGCAGCCAAGGTGTTTCCAGCTGTGTTTTCTTCTGGTGGCAGCTGCTAGTGGTGATGGACTGTCCTCACCCAGGACCTGCACAGTACATAGAGGGGTTTGGGAGAAATAACACAGATATAATAATCCCTTTAAACTGGACATCAAAAATACCCCCCCTTGCCACCTCCCCATTTTAAATGCCGACAGAGGGGGTAAGGCTAATATAAAACCAGACAACTCCATCAACACCAACAGGGAGTGAAGGATTTAACCTCCTCAGAGCCTTGCACCTAGCTCTTTAATGCTCCTCGTGTTCACTGAGGGAGAGAGCATTTCAGTGAGGACCAGTAACCACCCCACACTCTCAGCAGACCCCATCCACGCACCCATCCCACCCCACCTGCCCAGTCCAGGTGTGGGGTGTGTGGTCATCAGGCACATTCTGCAGCAATTCAGAGAGCACGGGGAATATTGCCTCTTTGCTGAAAGATGCCAAACCTAACGCCTCAAGGCCCAGTTTGTCCCACCACGAGCCTGTGATAGGACCCTGGTGTAAAACGTGGGGTTTCTAGGTCCCTCTCCCCTCCTTGGACAGGGTGAAATTCTCACAGTCACCGTCTCTGTTGCTTTATGGACCTGGAAATCCAAGCTCAGACTGGTCCATCCACGACCAAGCTTCAAACCTTCCCCATTCCAGCATCACCTCAACCTTCTCAAAGTAAGGAGAAAGGGAACACCACACCCAGAAGGCTCAGGAGGACACAGTGGGTGCTGCTGCTTTGCTCCCATATCCTATTTCTTTGCAAAAACGGTTTTAGCAAACCTAGGAAGGAAAAACAAACAGGGCATCCTGGAAAAGAACCCAACTGCCCTTGGGAAGACCGTCCTCTGAAAGCAGCTGTGGGTGAAAACCTTCCTTTCCAGCTGCCTTTTATTCAGCTATTGCTCCTTACAGCTGTGCTGGAGCAATAAAACAAGGAGGACAAGTGAGTGGTGGAATGTATGGCACTGGAAACTCAAGAAAAGCAGGACTGGGTCCCCCACACCTTCCCACACTCACATGGGGCATCTGGGCAAACCCGAGCTCTTCCCTGCCTCAGGTTCTCCCCGCTAGCCCACCTGAGACCCAGCTGCACAGCACTGCAAGAACAGCTTCCATTTGACTTTGGTAAAGCAGAAAGACCCAATTTGCACAAAATCACTGTGGGTATCAGCAGTGCAGAGCTGCTCTTGATCACCTCGACCCTGTGGGCAGCGGGAGCCGCTGAGGCCCAGCACAGGCGTGTCCCTCACCACTGAGAAAAAGTCCCTAATAATAATAATAATAAGCCAAAACTGAGCCTTATTAGCTTCCTACTTGCCTTCTTCAAGCCCTCTGCTGCCTCCCATCCCCTCTCCTCGCCCCCAGTCCTCCTCCCTTCCCCAAATTGTCATGCTTTATTTTGTTTGGGTGGATTTTCTTTTACTTTCCTTGCCTCCCCCCTTCACAAACAGATAGTTTTCCCATGGAGATCCAGCCCGCTCCATGCCTATTAGCATCCTTGTGCATAATTAGAGCCCGAGGCATTGTCATGCAAAGCAGCCTCGGATGACAACACTTCAGCCTGGACGACGAGGCAGAAATGCTGCGAGGAAGTTTCTCACACTGGTTTTAGCCAAGGCAAACTGGACCGGCGCACAGGTTTGAGATGTTAATTAACCAACGGGTGCTGGGCTCCCTTCTCAGCCCTGCACGAGGAAAGAGCCCCAGCCACCCATGGGCTCCCCCTGCACCCATCCAACCATGGGCTTCAAACGTCCCTGCAATACTTTTAGCTCATTAAAATAAATTAAAAACCCCACCCCACGCAGCCCCAGAATCATTTCCCACCAGCCACAAGGGACAACAGGGCTCAATCGGTGTCTCTGTCACTGCAACGTGTCTCTGATGGGCTCTGTCCTCACTGCTCTCCCTAGTAGAGCCAAAAGGCTCAAAAAGCCTTTTCTGCTCCCATGTCAGCCTCTTCAGAGGTCTTCTTCTGGCTCCAAGGGTCTGGTGTGCTCTAGCTGAGTACTGGTCCTGCCCCTCGGGAGAGTTCATGCAGGCTTGAGGCTGAACCCTGCTCAGAAAAACCCACTTTCTCCTGGAGCCTTCCCCTTCTCAGTTGCCACCTCCCCTTTCCTTGGGCAGCAGATGTGAGCTGCTGGGTGCATGTAAAAGGCATGAGGAGCCACCACATTTTCCCAAGGTCCAGAAATGCTATAAATTAGAAGGTGAAGATTTCCAAATACCTTAGCAGAGCCTGGGGCAAACAGCCCTACCTACCTGCCCCACTGGGAACAGCCATTTTCACCATGTGGCAGAGAGAAAGATCAGCTCATAAAGGGAGAATAAGGGTAAAATCACAAGCAGACGCCAAGAAACACCCAAGTCCCATTTTCAGAAGGGATTTAACTCCCTAATGGGCAAAGTCCCCTTCACTCACAGTGGGATTTGCACGCCCTGCACCACAGTCACTTTTACAAAGAGTTTAAGAACCTCCCAGTTGGAGGATTTTGCTCCAGGGGAGAACATTTGAAAGCATGTCATCACCCCCTCCAAAATGTTCATGGCAAAAATACGCCACGTGCAGTCCTGTCCTGCCCCACATCTCACTGGAAAGGGTTTCCTTCCAACCCTTTGGAGCCCAAACCGACCTGCTGATGGCTGCTGAGATTTTAGCTCTCACCACCTCCAGGCTGGCCTTTGGCTGGTGGGGGCTTTGCCCCCTTGGGCAGCTGCAGAGCCCAGAAGGGCTCCCCTCTAGACCTGCTGAGTGTAACAAAGCAAACCCCAAAATCCCACCTGGGCTCCTGAAGCATCAGTAATTTGTCCTGAGCACTGAGGCAGAGATGGAGGGGGTGGGGGGGGCACTGCTGCTGCAGGGGTTGACAGAAAGACAGGTAAGGACATCCCAGAGCATGTCTCTTTCTGCCTCTTTAAACACTAATAAGATAAATAAATAAGTACATCACACCCAAAACAAAACCAAGCAAACAAACAAAAAGGAACAAGACAAAACCAAACAAAAACCCACAAAACTCCCCAAAAAATCACCAACAAGAGCAACCAGAAGGTGAAGAAATGGCTGATTTCAGAGCGGTTCTGGGCAGCACAGCTGGGTAATTGAAACGTGTTGAAACAATTTGGGACGCTTCTGAGAAGGTCAGAGATTAACATGCCCGGAAGGTTTAGTCCTTCCCCAGAGCAGCAGCACCCTCCCCGAACACTGGCTCCCCAGCTCCTCCACCAGCTGACGTGGGTTTTTTGGCACCAAGGTCTCAGTGGCTTTTCACATCCCTTGACGGGCTTTGCCATCGTGTTCTGGAACAGTAACAAGAACGCTTTTGATACAGAAGTTTCAGAGAAAACCTGTGGGAAACGGGGGCTGCGGGGAAGGGACGGCATCTGCTTTGAGCCGCTTGGGGTTATCATCTTTGCCATTCCATTCTCTGCCCTCCATCACGCTAGTTCCTGCCCAGAGAAGGACAAGGTGGCAAGCATCATGCAGGGGGCAACACGGGGAGGGCTTCCCAATGCCCAGGAGACAGGACCTCTCTCTGCCTGAGCATCCCAGAGCTTTCCTCAGGATGCCAGCGACCCTTTGGATCACAGCCCTGACTCAGGATCACGCCGTGGCAGGTTGAGTCACAGACGTTGTGGTCTCGGGGCGGAGGTATCTGGGACATTTCTGAGCTGGGCCTGGGTTTAACCGTTAACCTCCGAGCTCCACTCTTCAGTTTCACCCTGGGCATTCACCCTCCCTCGTGGCAGAGCCCAAAGCAGAGGCATTTAAAGCAGGGCTGTGGAAGGGAGCGGGGGTGAGTCAGCAGGAGGAGGACCGGGACGTCTCCCAACCGCATCCCAGAGGATGCCAACACCCCACGCCTGCGGCCGGCCAACCCCCACAGAGCCACGCCGGCCACAAAAAGAGTGATTTCAGCCAAAAATACATCTGAGGAGCACCCAGTACATCAGTGAGTGGTTGAAAGATCTGCTATTCATTAACAGTCCCGCAGGGCTGTTTGTGCCCGTGTAACCTCCCCCCCCTTGACCCCTCCCTGAAGAGAAATAGAGGAAAACAGTGCGGTGAAGGAGCCAAGGGTGGTACAAACACCCACGTGTCCCTCCCCGTGTCCTCTCCTGCTGCAGTCCAGCCCAAAATGATGAGAGCTTGGCCAAGGGAGGGTCATGACCAGCCTAATACTGATTGACTGGGGAGTGCCAGGCTGATGGTGGTGTTGCCTGGTGGGCACACACATGGGACCCTGTGCTAAAGCAAGGGTGGGGACACCGCTTCAGCCACAACACGCCAAAAAACATGAAAGATCTGCTTTGTAGGTAGCATTGTTTCACTCAGCCTTCTCCAGGGGCTTTGCGCTCCTTTCACTACATGTTGGAAGCCACCAAAATGTCCACCACAGCCACAGGCCCCAGGAAACCCGCACCTTCATGAATGCTTGGGGCTGGGGAGGTCACACATCACCCCTGGCTGGAGCTCCCCAGCGTGTTTGCTTTGCCTGCCCCCAGACCTCGCCACAGCAAAGCAGGCAGAGCCGGCAGCCAGGGCTGACCCAGCCCGTGACCCATAACCAGCCCCGCTGAGCCCCTGATTGCAACCTTCTGGAGGGGACAAGCAGGTTTAACAGGGATTAAACCAGGATGGGGACCACAGGAAGAGGAACTGCCCACAGATCTTCTCTGGGTTGGGATGGGTTGGTTGGCAAGAGCCTTCTGAAAATTCAAGGGAGGAATAAGCAGAGGGCAACGGGGCACAGTATCCAGGGACAAATCTCAGAGGGTTTTCTTGGTGTGAATTCAGTCAACGTGGCAGTCCAGTCCCTGGAGAGGAAGAGGAGGAGGGCATTTCCAAGGGCTGGGGAAGCAGCACAGAGCAACGATGGAGCAGGACAAGGCTATGCTGGGGACTCAGGTCACACGTCTCTGGGGACAGACACTGTGGATAAACTTGGTTTTGCTGCTGCCACCAAACCACTGAAGGTGGGGCCCTGGAAATGCCTCCACTTCACTGGGACGTGTTTCTAGCTCCCTGGCAGGAGAAGAGATCACTGATCCTTTTTGTGACTCTTGCACAGGTCGTGATTTTGCAGCAGGACAAGAGCTCAGAGGGGTAGATCCCGCATGGTCATCCCACCGCAGGACAGGAGGAGGTTGGAACAATGTAAATTCCTCACCTCTCCCTAGTCAACTGCTCTCTTATCCATTCATTTTGGAAAGAAATTAATAATCCAGACAAATTAAATATTCCCTGAAGTTAAACCTCCAGCACACTTTAACTCTCAGCAGTTCACAAAATGACAACTCTTTGTTTAGACTTTCTCCTAATTCATATTTTATACGGGCCTCTCATAATCCATACTCAATCCATCTTCCTCCTTATTTGTTTTCTCTTTCCCCCTCCTTTTTTCCTTTTAACCTGTTTAATCCTTTTAAGTTCAAGGATTTGAAAAGCAAATACTATAAAAGATGAAAGGTGCGTTGGAGGAAATCAACTTTGATAAGAGGCTTTTATGGCTTGTAAACCCTATTCCGGCCCTTTGGCTTGAAAGGCAGCACTAATTTTAAGAGCCTTATGCAAGCCTCACGTTAATCTTAAAAAAAAAAATAAAAAATAAAAAATAAAGCAATTTGTACCAGCCTAGAAATGATGGGCACCTGGCAAAGGGACCTCTCATCTCATCTCAGCACGCTGAAGCCCTGTCAAAAGTTGGACAACCAACATCAGGACAACTCTGAGCTTTTAATCTTATCATTTGCAAGAAACCAGGCAGCAGCCAAAGGAATATTTTAAAGGGAAAAAAATCCCAACCAGACAAAACCCCACACACAAGAAAAACCCCAACGACACAACCTCAATATTAAGATTACTAGCAAAACCCTAAAGAAATGCCACTGTGATGCTCTCCAGAACAACAAGGTTCAATCAACAAAACGCTGCCCATCCAACCCACCCTTCCAGAAGGTGGCCAGTGAGCAGCACATCTGGGCAGCTCCACGCCATGGCCCTGGGCTACGGGACCCCTGCCCAGGGGGAAGCAGCGCTGAAAGTGTTAAACAGCCCCGGCTCCACTCCACCTACAGGTTTCAGCTTCCCCCCACCACCAGGAGCCCGGTGTAATTAGCTCACAGCTTGGCAGGGCTGCTCCCCATCGGGGCGGAAACGGGCGGGTTGCGTAAGAGGAGTGTGTTTGGAGACGGAGATGTGTTGTTTGAGAGTGTAAACACAAGACTGCATCAGTCCTTTGAACACAGGCCACAGGACTGGAAGGGAAACGTCTGAGCGGACAGAACCAAGCTCAGGCCAATGCCTCCCAGTGGTGGATGTCCCATTCCTGGTACCCAAGAGCCACCGCTCTCTTCTCCAGCAAGCCCTCGGTGCTGGGTCCCACCAGCAAGACCGTTACCAGCCTTTATCGGTGGGTGTTGTGGAGTCATTGTGGGGTCCCCTTCTCTGGAGACCTTCAAGTCCCCCCTGGATGCAGCCTTGAGTGATGTACTCTGCTTTAGCAGGGAAGTTGGACTGGATGGTCTCTAGAGATCCCTTCCAACTCTGACAGTTCCATGATTCTGGGATTGCCACCCCATCTCTGGAGATGACCAGCCACCACTCAAGCCAGCCACCCAACCCCAGACCACACTCTCACAACGGTTCTCCTCTCCCAGTTTGGTCCTGCACATGGTCCTGGCTGCAAATCTCTCCAAGAGGGATCGCTGCTGGGGGCCGAGTAATTACAGCGGGAGTGAGAGTGGCTGCAATCATCATTACCTATAATGCTGCTTATTAGCATCCCGGGGGAGGCTCATGCAAAGCATTATTATGAGGGAAATTAGCTGCAATCCCAAAGAGGAATATTTATCGAGGGACCTCAGGACACTGCTCTTCCCAGAGGGGCAGGGAGGTTCAGCGGTGTCTGAGTATCAGAGCGCTGGAGAAAGACCAGCGTGAAGGGAGAGGAACTCACTGAACATCAAATTATCATCTTTCAGATAGAGGGATGAAGACTCTTCATAGCAGCATGAAGCATTTGAATTGTTTTAGGGATGTTTACACAGATTCCCACGGTCAGGAGAAGGTTATCCCCATCACCCCACAGCACACATGGTGGTGTGCTCTTGGCCACGTGTGGGGACAGAGGGGCACCTTTCCCATCCTATCTCTGTGTGTCCTGCTTACCGGGTCCCATCTCACCTCAAGGCTTTGAGACGAGTAATTATTATTAATACTATAACAAAAATCCCCTCCCACAGACATACACTGCTTCCCTAGAGCTGGAGAGGACTTTGGTGACCAGCTCCTCTAAAGTTTTAGGCTCAATTTATGTCAGGAACTACCACAGAAGAAGGGAAGGAAAAAATAAATAAATGCTCAATCACCATAAGGTTTTCCAACAGGCTTTGGGTCAGGTCCTACATGCGTTTTGGGGACCGTGTGGTATAAGAAAGCACAAAGCAGAAGCAGGGAGGTGATTGTCCCCCTGTGCTCAGCACTGGTGAGGCCACACCTTGAGTCTGGTGTCCAGTTCTGGGCACCTCAAAACAAGAGAGATATCGAGGTGCTGGAGCAAGTACAGAGGAGGGACACGAAACTGGTGAGAGTCCTGGGGAATAAGGCTTATGAGGATGAACTGAGGGAGTTGGGATTGTTTAGTTTGAGGAAGAGGAGGCTGAGGGGAGACCTCATCACTCTCTACAACTGCTTGAAAGGGAATTGGAGAGAGGTTGGTGCTGGTCTCTTCTCACGGGCAATGAGCGATAGAACAAGAGGGACTGGCTGCAAGCTGCAGCAGGGTAGGGTTAGGCTGGACATGAGGAAAGAATTCTTCCCAGCAAGAGTGGTCAGTCAGTGGAATCAGCTGCCCAAGGAGGTGGTGGAGTCCCCATCCCTGACTGTGTAGTAGATTAGATGTGGTGTTGAGGGATCTGGTGTAGGGGAGAACTTGTAGAGTAGGGCTGATGGTTGGACTTGATGATCCCAAGGGTCTCTTCCAACCTAAATGATTCTATGATTCTATGAAAGGAAACACCATCATTTCTCAGTCAAAGGCCAGTGCAGAGCTAAGATGTTGAGTCCCTGCCATGGCAGCTTGGCCACAGTGGCAAGGAAGGGCAGTGCAATGAGCTCCAGTGCCCCCAGGAGAGGGAACAGCTTGTTGGACCCAAACTACTGGGACCAGTGGGCACCTTGCAGTAGCCCCCACTAACGATCAGCCCATCCAGCCTGAGCAGGCTGAAATCTGGGCTCTGCTCTGCCGGGTGGTGGAGGCGCAAATGGGAAGCAACAAGCAATTTTTAACTCAAGTATTTCCTGGTCTAAATAAACAAAACGGATAAAAGGTGCAAGAAAAATGCAAGAAGCAGAGAAGGGAGACTTAGAGAGCTTAAGGGATTTACCCCAGCCGTGGAGCGGGGACCGAAACCCGGATTTCTGGATCCCAGCTCAGTTTGATCCCAAACAGCTTCCCCGGCCGTCGGGAACCGTTCCTACAGGAAGGTGAATCCGACTGTGATCGCACACCGATCTCCTTGCAAGCACCAAACGCTCCATGGGGACACCACAAACACTGCAAAACCACTGCAAACTGCCCACCCCAGGGAGGAGCAGGGACTACAGCAGCTGAAGGCGGTGAGATCCTGGAAGAAACGCTGCTGGGACACACAAGTCCCTTCCTGAGGAATAGACTTTGGGAGTTCAGCCCTGCCCATGGGGCTCTTGCATTTCTTTCCCTCATTATTTTACTCTTTTTTTTTTTTTACTGGAAAGCAAAAGCATTCATAAACACTGTAAGCAAGCAATTTTCACATCTGAGAAATGCTTCCAGCAGATCTGAACAGCAGAGACTGTTTTCACGACCAATCTTGTATCTCCTGCAGATCCGCAAACCCATGAAGCATCTTGTTAGCACACCAGGGTAGAGCAGCACAGTGGGCTAGAAATTACAACAGCAAAATCAGTTCAGCTTTTTTCCATTATCCAGGCTGAAAAAATGCCAGTAAATAATAACAATAATGAAAGTAATCGGGGGAAAACGGCTAAGGACTTTTTCATAACCATATGGAGCAGTTGTCTTGGGAAAGACTTTCCATCTCAACCCAGATGTCAGGTGTTACACCAAGAATCCGTACCAGACCCAGGCTCAATTTTCAAGGTCTCTTTTTTTTTTTCTTCTCCTCTTTTTTGAGTAAACCAGCAAATGGAGTTTTTTTGTCTTGCAGCAGCCGGCAGCCATACTCAATCTTTGGCTGATTTCCACCTGAGAAGCGCTTTAGGTGGGTCAGTAGCTGAGTCTGAGAGCCATGCTCAGGCAGGGGAGGAAGAGGAGATGGGTCAGTGCATCTGTGCCATCTCCATCAAGAGGACTGGGACGGGATGCAGACCCTTCGTGGCCACTCCAGCCAGCCAGATGCAGAAACCCCAGGAGCCATCAAGTCACACAAAGATGAGGTGGGAGAAAAGCAGCCTCCGCTCATGGGATACAAACCCTCCATAACAGAGAACACTATGGCCAAGACGACAGCTTCCCACCGCAAGCGTCATCCTATGGGGACACCCCAGCAGCCCACCTCTCCCTGCTCAGCCCCACCAGCGACCACCTAAGCTTAGACAGGAGGAGGCGAGGCAAACCCGGCAGCTGTTTTGTTAAGCAGCCCCAGGCTGCAAAGGCAATTTGCTAAAAGTCAGTATAATGTGCCTGCAACATTTGGCCACCAGACCTGCTCCTTATTTGTTTTTAGAGGCCAAACGATTGCTCAACAGCTGTTGTGTAGGCCTGGTTAGCCAAAAATAAAAAAAAAAAAATAATAATACCCTACCCTAAGCACATCTCCAGGGAGACCAAGTGGTTTTTCCACTTATTTATACACCAGTAGCACCAAGGGATTCTTACCAAGAGCAGGCCCTCAGCATTCCAGCCCCACATGGAGAGAGAGGAGCCACCCTGCCCCATGGGAATGTGGGCTGCTGGGCAAGGAGGAGAAGCAAGGACTGTCATCCCCAGGCTGGGAGGCCCAGCATGGAGTGGCTAAAGAAGTCATCTGGTGCCACAATGGGTGGCCGTGGCTCAGCTGGACCTAACTTCCTACGGTCTGAGCGCCCAAAGCAGGAGAACACGCTTCCCCAGGTCAAAGGGCTGTTTCCAATAAAAATGAGGATCCAGGAGAAGCTGCCTGCGCCTCCCCAGCTGAGGTCATGCTTCCCAGACCCATCTGTTCGGTGGTGCAGGAAGCCATCGGGTCCAAACCAAGGAATGAGGTAAGGAGTCCAACAGCCCGGGAACAGCAGCACAGGCACTTGGACCACACGTGCGTCCTGCCCGAGTCCCTGGCTGAAACAGGCCCTGTAGTCCAAGGGCTGGTTTGACTCACTCGAGACCTGGAAGGGACCCAGCAAGCAAGGAAAGGTACACACGAGTGGTATGAAGGGACGGGCAAAGCTCCTTTGAACATAAAAAGTCCTTAAAACATTCAATAATGGGAGGAAGATCTTAATTATAACATTTTTTCTCACACTCACAGCAGTGGACCTGCCCTTGCTACTTAAAAATTAAGTTGGAGAAATACAGCCACCTACATACTTGCCTTCTAAGGGTCTTCATGCCCCAACAGACCCACCAAGCCAACACCGTTCCCAGGAGCCATTCCACCCAAGAGATCAGTGTCTTTTTTGATAGGAAAAGAATCAAAACTGAGTGTCTGTATTTACAGTTTTCCATTGTGGCAGGAGAGCACAGCACAAGAAGTATCCCCAGTCTTCTGCAAGAGCATCACATCACAGTAATGTCATGGTGATTGCCTTAATCAATAAACCAAGTAATGGACTGAACACCTCCAGAATGAACACAGCTACCAAACAGATCTGCCCTGGGTTTGGGCAAAAGAACACATAGTATCACAGAATGGTTTGGGTTGGAAGGGACCTTAAAGATCATCTTGGCCAAATCCCCTGCCCTGGGCAGGGACACCTCCCACCAGAGGAGATTGCTCCAAGCCCCCTCCAACCTGGCCTTGAACCCCTCCAGGGATGGGGCAGCCACAGCTTCTCTGGGCAACCGGGGCCAGGCTCTCACCGCCCTCACAGCCAAGCAGCTCTTCCCCAGATCTCATCTCAGCCTCCCCTCTTTCCATGTAAAACCCTTCCCCCTCATCCTATGGCTCCCTTCCTTGATAAAGAGTCCCTCCCCACCTTTCCTGGAGCCCCTTGAGGGACTGGAAGGGGTGCTAATGTCTCCCTGGAGCCTTCTCTTCTCCAGGCTGAAAGAGACCCACACCCTCTGCAGATCAAACAGAGAGACACTTGAAACACTCACACAACCACTTCCACCTTCCTTCCCCTGCTCCTCCCTGGATCCTCCATCAGAAAAGGCTGGAGCTGCCTCCCCTGGCAGGGAAGTCTCTCCACAGGTCATTGCATGTGGCCCCTGCTCGTCCTTGGGGACAGGGGCAGGTTTCCACATCCGGCCCCATTTCTCTCCCCGAAGCCAGCACAGTTGTGCAGACACCAGCGTGGGGAGCCAGCCCCGCGCCCCAACACTCATTCCGAAGACAACATGTGCCAAAGGACCTCGTATCAACATTAACCCCCTTGTAATGGGGAGAAGAGAAACAAAACCAAACCCCCAAAAACCCAACAAAAATCGCAGAAAAACTTCAAAGATTTTACGAAGGAAATAATGAGCTTTTTCTCCTAAATTAAAATCCTTTTCTTCCCTTTTCCAGCACAGCAGGACTTACACTATCCCCGAGTCTGATAAAGAGCTTTCCTGTCAAAAAGGCTACATAATTAATGTAGGTATCTTGAGCAACCTTTAAAGTGTTCTTTCAATTAGCAGAAGTTTCCAAAGCCTGAAGTTACACCCAAAACTTTCTTCACGTAGGTGCACCCTTGCCAAACGAGCAGAGGGAGCACCGTGCCAAATTTCTACAGTACATCCTGGAGGAGGTGAGTCTCCCCTAAGCCTCCACGGCTCCCAGCAGGACACGATGCCGACGGTGGCTTCACATGGTGAGAAAGACAGGGATGAGGAGAAAGCGAGCCCATATTGTAGCAATCTTCTCTTCCCAGTCATTAATTGCATCCTGCTGGCGCAGCCCTCTCACAGCCCGGTCCTAAAGCAAGCCAGATACACTTCCCTCCTCCAAACACTTGTTAAAGAGGCTTTAACCTCTTCCATCCTGAGTCCTGAAGAAGTCTGCTGAGTTGGAGGAAAGGCAGCGGAGGAGAGGTGCAGGGGAGCGGCACTCAGGGGTCAGCATCCAGTGTGAACCTCAAGTGCCTAACTTCCTTCTTTTCCATAAAAAAAAAGAGCCTGGGGAGGGGAAGGGGCCGGGGGCAGATGCCTTTGCTGGGATGAACACTGGTGGGAACCCACTCCCGCTTCTCAGCTTTGGGAGGATATGGTCCCGGTTGGGGGTCGGCTAAGATGAAAGAACGCTTGACATTTTCAGACCAAAGGGTCCTATTTTTATTTTATTTTTGAGGGCCACATGCAGTCAGATGCCTTTAATGGTGCTAGAAACAGATGGGCCACCGTTTTCTTTGCTCATACAGGGTGCCGGACATAAAAATACCACTGAAAAATGAGAAGTAAAAGCTTTCCCTTTTTCATTTACTGTTTCTGCTCCTTTCTTGCTCCTGGAGACTGGCACTGAATAAGGAAAAGTGGCTGGAGGGGTCAGCAACCACCTCAGCCCAAGGCATCTCCAAGGGAAGAATGACACCATAGATGGATCAGAGGGCTGGAAATCAGGAGAACAAACTGGGTTCAATTCCCAGTTTCAAGGCTTTCACAATGTGCAGATTGCCTGGACCAGACCCATGCCAAGTTCCTGTTGGGTCAACCTGGTTGCACACACTATCCTCAGATCCTCAGTAGAGGGAGGTTGTCATGGCCAAGGGGTGTGGAGACCCCAATCCTAGATGGATGGCTTTTCCACCTACCACGTGTTTCTCCCCAGAGGTCTCCAGGGAGCTGAAATGGCAGAGACAGCCACTTACAAGAACAACTTTTTTCCAAGACTACCTCCAGCCATCCCAGTTAAACAGGATGAATTAACCTTGCTCAGTATTCAAGACTTGTGCAAAAAAACAGAAGAAGAAACAGGTCACTAGAACAGGACACAGAAATCATAGAATCATAGAATGGTTTGGGTTGGAAGGGACCTTTAAGATCATCAAGTCCAACCATCAACCTAATTCTGATAAAAAAAAAACATCACTAAACCATGTCAGTGAGCACTATGTCAAATTGAACTCGGGTAGCTCTTTAATGAAGGAATACTCCTCATTTTCAATAAAAACCCCCTTCAAATTATACATTTTCAAACCTTTTCAGATGCTTAGTTTTTTTGCTTCTTCAGCTCTTGGGATTATTTTTCTCCTATTTCCTGAGACAGCAGAAGGACAAGGAGTGACGAAGCAAAAGGGAAACCCCAGGGAAGGGCAAAAGAGAGAGGAAAAAACCATTTTCACAGCTGACAATCAGAAAATTCACGTCCAAACTTTTCTCAACAAGAAGCAATTCGTCCACCCTGGGGAAAGAGAGGATCAAACCCGGGTGGAAAAATTCCAACCAGGTCAATTAAAATAACCTGCGAGCCTTTTGCTCAGGGACGGTCCCCCAAGGTCCACGTCCCGCCGTCACACACCCCAGCTGCAGCCCTACGGGAGGGCAGCCCGAAAGCTCCGGCTCCACGTGGAGGAGGCACATTATCACGTTTGGAAACCCAGGAGACCTCTCCCTCCCTCTCCCCTCCTTCCTCCTGCAGCCTTGTATGACTGCCATTTTGGCCCAGAGCGTGCAGCCAAAGCAAAACACGGATTCCTGGAGCCGGCTCTCGGGAGAGCAGCTGCGCAAAGCTGGCAGCCCACATCCTTGGGGACCCCCTCTTTGCCGTCATCCCCACGGCTCTCCCGGCAGAGTCCATGTGCTCAGGAGCCCTCGCTCTGTCTGCTCTCACTCACACACAAACCCATCATCTGGACATGCAAATCCAGCTCCTCCAGCGTCAAACTCCCCACAGCCTTCCCCGGATTTCTCCATCGATGGAAATATGAGTTCTTGTAACCCAGGGTCACTTAAGCTTCACTCTCTTGAGAGCTCCCCAGACCCAAATATTACCTCCCCCTTCACTTTGTAACTAAAGGTGCTCTGAAATGGGCAAGAAACATTTGCATTTCTGCCCCAAAGATAAATGTATTTCAGGGCTTGTCATCCATGGTTTAGTGATGGGTTTTTTTCAGAGTTAGGTTGATCATTGGACTAGATGGTCTTAAAGGTCTCTCAACCTACACAATTCTATGATTCTATGGTCTGCAGACCTCTGGTCAAGCCAGCCATTGCCCATCATTTCTCCAGCCACTTGTTTAGCTTCTCCAAATCGACTTTGCAGCCTGTTTGCCTCCACCACGCTGAGTCCCCCTCCCAAGATGTTGCAGAGCTGGGAACTACGGCCACTCGGAGCTTCAACTTCCCCAGATCAGTCCATACCAAGAACCCTTTCTGTGAACCTGCAAAGGATGCACAGCAAAAATCCCAGGAAGGATAAAAAACAAGAGAAAAACCAAACAAAGCAAAAACCATTCATGTGCAGTTGTGGTTGGGAAGCCTTGGACACACACAGCTCTTTGGAGTTACAGTCTTTGCCACCCCTGGACAAAATATTGGGAAAAAAATATAAAATGGCTAAAAAGACCCCACTAAAATGCCCTTTTTTTTTCCCCCAACAGCTTCAGGGCTTCACACACAGAGGCACTTTCAAGTCTCCCTGTGGCACAGGACGAGCATCCTCTGCCCTGGAGCTGGGCACCCACTGCTTGGCCTGCCCAGACACCCTGAGTGCACATGGTTTCTCCTCTACCCACAGGATTAGGACAACCACAGATGGGTGTTTTTCCATTATCTTTGCAGAAGCAGTTTTGAAAACCAAGCAGTTAAAGTTTTCTGCCCTGGGGTGGAGGGAGGAGGTCGGCCAGAAGCTGAAGCAGAGACTCAGCTGCATCCAAGGGAGATGCATTAGTAGAGAGAAACCAGCCCCTTCTTCCCAGCATTTTTTTCTACCATTGTGGGAAACCAACTGATTTTCATCTGAGAAGCAAGGCGTGACCAAGCATTTCCAATCTCCAGCCCTGTTCTGACAGCACCTGTAGAAAACAGTCCTAACAAGCACTCCTTCCCGGGAACAGAAATAGATTCTGGTCCAAGAGCTATTTTTATTCCCTCCAAAAATATTTTGACAAAAACCATTTGCATCATCTCTTGACACTTCCTCTCGCAGACAGGGCATTGCGAGAAGGGATCCACCCATGGATTGAGGGATTTGAGAAACAGACAACTTTGGCAGAAAGAGAAAGCCCAAAGAGAGGGAGAACCATCGCAGCAACGGAGCAGGTATCACCCAGGGCTTTTCGAGACCCTGAAAAGCAGCTATGAGCCCAGGCAGCCCTCACCAGGGTTGGAAGCAGTGGGATGGGAGTATCTTGGCTCAGATAGAAAGCAAATCTCCCAGTACTGCACCTGGTGGAAAACAGGGCTGGGAAAGAAGAGGTGCCTGCTAGAAACTTCAGCCTGCGACACCAGGCTGGCACCACTCACCATCAGCACTGGTTCCTTTATTAAGATTAAAAACCCAGCCCATATAAATCCTATTTCCTCCCTTTTGAGCTTTATCACAGCCAAACTCCATTTTTCCTTTTCCTGTTGCAGTCTCCCCCCCAAATCCCATGACCACCCTCCACAGCCAGGTCTCCTGAACCAGCCCCAGGGCACAGAGTGAGCCACTGAGGGCCAAATCCACACGGTAGATGTGTCTCCAATCCTTGGGGTCCCCAAACTGTCCAAAACTGGAAGGAAAAAGTCCTCAAGTCACACGTGTGATGTGGCAGGAAGGAGAGGGTCCTGAGCAACTAGAGGACACCCTAAGTATACAATTAACACAACGCCTGTGGTGCAACTCAACAATCTGGTGACCTTCTAGACACCCTGGGGACAGCAAGGCACTTAGTGACAAGTCACATCTTCCAGCTCAACTTTCTGCTTTCCGAGCTGTCCCCATCAGCACTGACTTGGATACCAAGGGACACTGGAGCCTGGTTTTCTCCTGCCCCACACCTTGCTCAGCCCAGACCACAAAAGGAAGATAAAACATCCCCCAGGGCAGAGGGGTTACGTGCTCTTTCTCCTTCCACCATGGTGGGCAGCCCTGAGGTTGAGGGAAGCAGCTCCCTGTGCTCTGTAAGAAATAAATGCTGAGCAGATGCTGCTCTGAAGAACAGGGAGTAATTCCATCCACATTCCTGTAGGAAAAGGCCCAAGACTGAAGAAGCACAGATGCTTGGGACCCACTTTAATGCTCCCTTCTTGGAAGTCCTTCCCTTACTCTGCTGCTTTGTACAGTTACAGCATGAAAGAGAAAATGCTCATTTTCTACAGAAGCTCCTGGACCTTTGCAGCCTTCCCCAGCACAGGGGACTCATCTGTGGATGAGGGGCTGCCCCATGGTGCTGTCTCAAAACACTGCCAGGTCCTCACCAGGAGGTAGCACAGGTCTGTGGTGAGGTTAGGGGGATCACTAAAAATCCCAGTGTCCTTCCCCCAGTCCTTCATCCAACCTCACCATCACCTTCCACTCTTCCCTGCACATCTCCTCCATCAACAGCACTAGTATCAATTTTCCAGGGCAGAACTTGCTCTCCTGGCCATGTTTCAGTGGAATCCAACCACCATGAAGGGCTCATTCAAGCAGCAGTTTCCTGCCAGGCTCAGAGATGGCAAAGTCTGGGTGGGCAACTGGCACAACACCCCTAAAAAGCCCCACCAAAAAGCAACCCAGGGATCCCTCCACTGCTGTACAGACATCCCCCGAGTCTCCACCGACCCACATGGCCAACAAGCTGAACCACACAGTGGTTTGGAGACGTGGACCAATGGCCACCAGGGAGTATGGAAAGAAACCTGCCAAACACCACAGGCTGGAAAAGCTCGGCGGCTTCAGTTGCCTCGACTGACGCTTTGCCAAGGACACCCTCCTTCCCCTTCCCTCTGCGGTATTTCATGCCGAGCTCCAGGTCTGGAAGCCAAACTGGAACCGCCTCAGCTTGCCTGGTTTGGGGTTAACTGCTCAAGTTTTCCCAACCTCCTCACAGTGATGCTGAACAGCTTCCCTGGATTCCCGTAAGCCTTTTGGCCAGCCTGCTCTGAATTAAAGGTTTACAGAACAACTTGAGTGTGGGGGTGCTGAGGCTCGGAGCTGGACACAGCTCTACTTTGAGCTGGTCCTGGTGGCTCCCAAAGTTGGAAGACTAAAAAGAAAAAGAAAGAAAAGGGGGCTGATGGAGCCAAGCAGGGAGAGATGAATCATGCAACTTTGGGAAAGTTGAGGACGATGGGGCACATCTCAAAAAACAAAATATATATACATATAGTTTAGTATGAGGTCACATCATCAGCCAAAACCTGACATATGCTAACCGAGGCACACTAAAATCTGTAATACATCAAGTCCCTTTCAACAACATGCTTGGGGGAAATAAGAATTGCTCAGAAGCTGGGATGTGAACGAGGTGTTAATCCATCCTCAGCCCGACACCTACTGCAGCCCCACCTGGGAAAGCTGGACGCCCCCCACGGGGCCATTGCGGGTCAGGGGTATCCGGGGGTGGGCTTGTCCTGCAGGAAACCCACCTCCCTCTGGGTGAGGAGGGAACCCAGTGCGGCAGGGAGTGAATGTGCCCGTGGAAGATGATGGGAGTGCACTGCATGGAAAAGGAAGGCTGACACCCCCACCACCACCCCCACTTTGCAAATTCTTCCTTCACCACCTAAGTTCTCACCTAATCCATTGCAAGGATCTTTGCCTGCCCTGAGCATCCCGGGTACCAGCAGTGGCTCCTGGCCCGGCTGCAGGGCCATGTGCTGCCTTTCCCCTTCCTTTTCCCCTTCCCTCTGCAGGCAGACCCTCGGCTTTTCCCCGCAGCGGGAGACGGAGGCCCATTAGACAAGGCCTGATTGCTCCTCCTCACCTCCCCCGTGACACAATCGAGTGCACATACAAGGCAGAACAAAACAGTGACAATTGGTGACAAATGGACTGCACAGCATCCCGTGGCCCCGTCGCCAGGGAGACCCTGGCCAAGCACGGGCGGCCGCGGTGCAGGGACGGCGGAGGGGACAGCAGAGGGGACACAGGTGCTGGGAAACCAGTCTGGACCCATCTGCTAATTGCACCCTCTGGAGCGGACGAGGGCAGACCACAGAGCCCCGGCGCAGGAGAAGGGACTGTGACCCATCAGGCCAAGCCAGCTCTGCCTCTCCCACCTCGTCCCCCTTTAATAAGGGTAATTTTCCCAGAAGTATTTTCCCAGGTCAGAGCAGTGGTTTGACAACAAACAGAGAAGGAGGCGGAGGGCTGGGGGGGGGCGGAGGGGGAGGAAGGGTTTAACCATTGGTAACACTGACCCAGCAAACATCACCCAGCACATTTCCAACGCTAAATCACAGGAATAACACAGCTCTGTGCCGGACATTGTATCACGGGCCTTGCTTTGCCAGGGAAGAAACTGAGGCCAAGAGAGGGAGAATGACGCTTGCTCTCAAGCTCTTTGCTGGCAGAGCCAGAAAACCCTTCCGGGAACATCTTGGAGTGACTCAATGCCTTTTACTTTCAATGCAAGTGATGTAAATGCCCCGCAGCCAGCGTGGAAGCACTCCACGCTCACCCGGGGGCTGCAGACATTCGCCAGCACTGGAAGCATCAACAAAACTGGACATGGGGTGGCTGAAATTCAGCCTCCCTCCTCCCAGGCAGCAGCAAAGGTTGCCCTGGGTTGGGCTTGTTTGAGCCGTTTCCCAGTGAATCATAGAATCGTTCAGGTTGGAAGAGACCCTTGGGATCATCGAGTCCAACCATCAGCCCCACTCTACAGGGTTCTCCCCTACGTGAATACCTGCAGCAGACACTTGAAACGGCCACACAGCAGCGATAGCCCCTGGAAAACGACTTTGCTTCTTTCCCCCCCACCACCCCTCATTGCCTCCAACAAGAATTTGTGTGTCTGCAGCTTTATTCTTCCTTTCCCATCTCTCCTTTGCTGCCGCTGCTCTCGGGAGAGACGCCAGAGGTGAAGCCAAGCATCCTCGCAGGGGCTACGTGCGTTTCGGCTACGCTTCCTCCCGGGACCCCTCCCCAGGTGGGCAAGAAAGAGTTAAGGCTGCAGCTGCCAGCCCCCTCAGTGTGGAGTTATGCTCAAACTGTTCCCACTGCTGCATGAAGTCAGCTGTCATTAGGGAACAAAGGCGCCCCGGAGCAGCTCGAGTTGTGTCACACTCGGGAGGCGCGGAGACTGCTCCCTGATTAGGATTTCTAAATCAGTCCCATCGNCCTCCCACAGCACTTCACCTCTGCATCCCACCATGGACCACAGCATCCCTCGGTACATCTCCAGGGCCTGACTCTCCATCCCTGCTCACCCTTTAGTTGGGGCATCTTTGAAGTCACCAGGGTTGAGCATCTCCTCAGTGGGGACCTCTTGGCCCAGGAACTGTCAGCCCTATGGCTCCAATGCACCAACCTTGGGGCAGGAGGCAGCTGGAGGATGCAATCTCAGACAGTGCTGCTGGCATCCCTCCCCAGTGGCCACCCCAGCCAATGGCCAGAGCACGGTCCACACCAGCCTCCTCTCAGTCACTAGTCTTGGTAGCAGTGGCCACCATGGCCATCTGCCTCCATACCCAGCCCCACCAGCTCACCATCTCCAGGGACCACTGGCCACACTATGCTGCCAGCCTGGCTTGGCATGGGCCATGGCTGCTACAAACTGACTTTTCTTTAAAAATAAGGTGCTTTCCATACACTTAGCAAACTTATCCACACATAGAGCAAACCTCATCTGCATCGAGACCCAGCTACCTGCAAGGATGGGTCACCTCATTCCATCCTGAGCTGTTGCACCCCTACCCTTAGGGGTGCTGATGCTTGCTGGACACCTAGAACTGAGCCAGAGCATCTCTCACTCCCCCCTATGGGAGCATCACCCACCCCTCAACCCTGTGCTTGCCTCAGAGAGGGTTTTCTTTCCTACTAAGCAAGACCTTGTACAAAGAGAACTGGCTCAGAGGACACGGACCCAGTCACTAAATTCACCTCAACCGATGCAGGCTTCCTCCATGAGCACCCAAGTTCTCACACCGCGGGTGGGAAGGAGGGAGGTGTTGGTTTGGCTGGTGGGGTCTGCAAAAACTCCACACTTTTCTTGGGAAAGAAAGAAAAAAAACAACCAGGAATTCCAGCACAAAATGATGCAGCACAAGTCAAAANGGAGGAAGGGTTTAACCATTGGTAACACTGACCCAGCAAGCATCACCCAGCACATTTCCAACGCTAAATCACAGGAATAACACAGCTCTGTGCCGGACATTGTATCACGGGCCTTGCTTTGCCAGGGAAGAAACTGAGGCCAAGAGAGGGAGAATGACGCTTGCTCTCAAGCTCTTTGCTGGCAGAGCCAGAAAACCCTTCCGGGAACATCTTGGAGTGACTCAATGCCTTTTACTTTCAATGCAAGTGATGTAAATGCCCCGCAGCCAGCGTGGAAGCACTCCACGCTCACCCGGGGGCTGCAGACATTCGCCAGCACTGGAAGCATCAACAAAACTGGACATGGGGTGGCTGAAATTCAGCCTCCCTCCTCCCAGGCAGCAGCAAAGGTTGCCCTGGGTTGGGCTTGTTTGAGCCGTTTCCCAGTGAATCATAGAATCGTTCAGGTTGGAAGAGACCCTTGGGATCATCGAGTCCAACCATCAGCCCCACTCTACAGGGTTCTCCCCTACGTGAATACCTGCAGCAGACACTTGAAACGGCCACACAGCAGCGATAGCCCCTGGAAAATGACTTTGCTTCTTTCCCCCCCACCACCCCTCATTGCCTCCAACAAGAATTTGTGTGTCTGCAGCTTTATTCTTCCTTTCCCATCTCTCCTTCGCTGCCGCTGCTCTCGGGAGAGACGCCAGAGGTGAAGCCAAGCATCCTCGCAGGGGCTACGTGCGTTTCGGCTACGCTTCCTCCCGGGACCCCTCCCCAGGTGGGCAAGAAAGAGTTAAGGCTGCAGCTGCCAGCCCCCTCGGTGTGGAGTTATGCTCAAACTGTTCCCACTGCTGCATGAAGTCAGCTGTCATTAGGGAACAAAGGCGCCCCGGAGCAGCTCGAGTTGTGTCACACTCGGGAGGCGCGGAGACTGCTCCCTGATTAGGATTTCTAAATCAGTCCCATCGAGGCCGGGAGAATAAAGCCACAGAACAATGAGCAGGGGCCACATTCACACAAGCAGCACCCCCTCCCTCCGTCCCCGGCCCCCGTCGCCCTCCCCACCCCCTCGCACGCTTCTCCTCCCACAGCACTTCACCTCTGCGTCCCACCATGGACCACAGCATCCCTGGG
>VZTM01034104.1:22468-55331 GCA_013400555.1 Jacana jacana | reverse complement strand
GGGGGAGGGGGATGCCCGGGGTGAGGGGCTGCTGGTTTTAGGTCGTCACTCGCCCGCAATGAACTTGGTGGCCATTAGATGTGCAATGCCGGTGGCTCAACCACCGCTCCCTCCTGCCCAGGAGCCGGGAGGACGCCCTGTCTTTTTTCCCTTGGGATTCAGGCTGCATGGAGCATCACCCTCCCCTCGCAGTGAATTTGGACAAAGCAGCAGGAGACCAAAAAGCTGGGGTTTTTTCCCCTTTTTAAGCGCTTTTGGTTTTTTTTTGCTGCCAGCTCAGCCTCGCCGGGGCTTTCTCTGCTCTCGCTGCCCCTGAGCAGAGATTCAAAAGGCTCCGGGACCGGGGGAAGCGTCCTGCGGGTCCGAGTCGCTGCCCGTATGACCCAGCTGCCCACGCAGCTCCTCGGGCTGCCTGTGATCACCGCCGCCATGGCAGCTTTCCCCTTTCATCCTCTCCAGCGCCAGCCCCAGGGGCTTTGCCCAGCAGATAGAGCTATTCTTCTCCCTTCATCCCCCTCCTGCCACAGGTTGCATCAAAGGACCGGGCTCAGATCAGCAGTAGTGCAGCAGGGGTTTCTCTGGGGCAAGCAGCTTTCCCAGCAAAGGGCAGGGTCTATGGTCAATGCAACGGGTGTCATCCCTTTGAGACCCCCCCATTCAAGCACCAGCACCCACAGAGAGTCACAGTCTTCCAAACCTTCACCTTGCTGGAAGACCAGTCCCTACCACCCTTATAGCTCCAGGTGCTTAAAAACAGTGTCTTGGATGAAGAAATGTCATCCCTCAGAGACCGGCGGCTCCCCACTGCCTTGGAAGAACCCACCAGAAACAGCAGAAAAAACTCAATTTGAGTGCCTCAGCTGAACACTCATGCTATGAAAGCGAAGTCAGGCCCCAGACTGCCCTTGTACAGAATTCCCAGCTTATTTAGTGCTGGCTCACTAACACGATACGGACAGAAAATATCTGCTGGAGCATATTTTATAGGGTGAGAGCACTCTGAGCTAGGTTTTTTTCAGGGCCTTAGCAGAGACCCACAACCCATACGAGTCAGGGAAGCTACGTCCTTTCCCCCAAACCAATTGGCATGAAGGTAAAAAAATCCATCACTCGGGAACAGGCAGCAGCCGCAGCAAACGCCAAGTTAAACAAGAACAAGGTCAACGTGGAGATGGCGCAGCCAGTAACTGTAAAAGAGGAGGAAATTGGTAACACGGTCGAGAGTAGAGGCACCTACAGCCCCAGCCCCTCACCAGCCAGCACAACATCCCAGGGAGCCCCAGAGACCTGACTCCTCATCTCAGTTCCCCCATGGAATAGCACCGTGGCCGTGAGCATGTCACTTCTCCTCATCTCCAAGGACCATGTGCTCCTTGGGGAAAGCACCATCCCCCTTCCCTGTGTGTGCAAAATGCCTCCTGGGGAAGGGGCTGGAGGACCCTCAGCCTCTCTGCCAAGAGCCTGAAACCCCAACTCAAAGGAATGACCCAGAAAGGGCACGTTTCAGTTAACAGAGAATTATTTGGCCGTCAGAAGCCACTTGCCTGATGCGACTCGCTCTGCACAGAGCCTGTCCTGTCACAAGCTCGCCTCGACCAAGGACAGACAAATTATCCATCTGCATCACACTCAAGTGCAAACTTCCCAACAAACTCCAACACCACGTCTATCTTGCCTGGCTGCCAGAGACCAAACTTGAGCCAAATTTCCTGCAAGCGTTGCTGAGTTTTGCAAGCTTCAAGTCCTGGGAGAGTCAGATTTTCATGCTTCTCGCTGTAACCTTGAGAGTCAGAGCTCGAGTTCTTTTATGAAAGCCGAGATTCTCGATGCTCCAGAGCCAAAGCTTTCAGGGAGAAAGCAGAAAGTGAGAGCAGGGGAACCCATGAGGATTGGCTTTCTGCAGTATGGCACGTCGCACTTCGATCCTCTGATGCCCAGTAGGCTTGAGCTTGACATAAGGACGCCCCCTTCCCTCCAGCCAGAGTTCGAATAGGACCTTCTCCTCTTCCTCCATCCACCTACACACAGCTCACTGGAATCAGGTGTATTTTATACCTCTGGCATACTGGCAAACTTTGTTGATGCTGCCCAGAAAGCTTCTGCTGGCAAGAGAGACAGACGGATGGACAGCTAGATGGAGGGAGGGATGGATGGCTGGATGGACAGCACGTCTCGTACCCTGCCTCCCCAGCAGAGCTCCTGGAGGGAATAGCCTAATTGTGCAACAACCACGGTAACATCCCGACAGCCCACACCGCTATTTTTCTGGGGTGTTGGGGGAGAGCTATGGTGTTGCAATCCAGGCTCAGGGTTAAGAGCTGGAGTTCTGGAAAGCTCATCCCTGCGAGGAGGGTCATGGGGAGGCATCGCAATGTCCAGTGGGCACCCAGGAGAGGCAGGAGCCTCCGCCGAGAGCGGAGCCGTGCAGCTCCCCTGGACCTGCTCCAGCAGCTTACGCAGCTGATGATCTGTTCTGGCCCCAAACCTTTATTGTTTCCCAGCAAAAGTTGTACTAGAAGCACAACAACAAAATATAAGATACAAGAGTGCTCAAGGGGGTAACACGTGTTGACTTCCCAGCACCAACGTTAAGCCAGGGCGACTCATTTGCTGCCTTCAACCTGGTAGACCCAAAAGAGGGAAGGTTGGGGGGTGAGGGCAGAAATCAAGTTGCACCAGAAACAGGAACCACTTTCAAGGGGAAGCTGCTTTCGGAAACCCGGCCACGTCCAAAAATTACAACCGGTCTCGGCAATTACCAGAAGTAAAACATTAAAAAGCATGAGGCAAAGTGCATTTGCATGCTAAAAGCTCCCTTCAGTGGGGCTGGGAAGCTCTATCCAACAACAAAGCAGAGAACTTCCCTCTCCAAAAATACATTAACCCCGGTGTCACATCCCGCTCCCGGTTTGCACCCCGAAGACCACAGGGTGCAGAGCTGGTAACGGGCACAGCCACAGCCCCCCTGCACCAGCTGGACCCAGATCGATGTCACAACTTGCTGGACAAGCAAAGCTGGAAGGGTTAATCCCTGTTCAGTCATCCCCATCCAGCGCAACCCCCGGGGGCTTTGTGGGGAGGGGGTTGCTGGGATTTTTCCTTGAACTGGGTGGATTTGCTGGGAAGCGGTGTTCCTGGTTCCGCGATTGCTGTTGAAAAAACAGGTCTGAGTTTGACTCAGAGGCCACAGGTGGGCAAGTTACCTGAAGGCCAGGAGGAGGAAACTCCTACATCCGCTCCAAAAGCACAAGCCTTCAGCCAGCCAAGGAGGGAGGGGAGCAGGAGAGCCTCCTCCAGGGTAGGGTTTCACCTGAAAACACGGCTTCGTGTTCAAAACATGAGCTGACGGGAGGCTCTGAGCCAAAGCCCTGGGCTGAGCACTGGGAGAGGCAAACTGAAAACCTCAATTAGAGCTTTCTAAACCTCTAAAGAGGAGCAGCAAGAGAGCAGGGCTCTCCTGCTTGGAGACAGTCAGCAGAAATCAGGAGTCCATCCCACCACCAGTTCCCCATCCCAATCTCATCCATCAGCACATCCTCCATACCATAATCCTGCCCTCAACTGCCCTACCTGTTCTTCTCTTCCTCATTCCACTCCCTCACAAGCAGGGTCACCTATGGGTTTAAACTGGGAACCAAACTGGTCTTAGCAGCACTGTAGGGACAAAGTAGTTTGCAAATAAAGCCACCAGGCCATTCCTTGCACAGGGCTTGAGTCCACACCTAGAGTTCACAGGGGATTAAAAAGCCCTTCGGACACCTCCCAAAACACCCTGAGCTCTGGGAGCACCCAGAGAAGGAGCTGATTTTTAGGACATCTAAGAACAAAATGGGGACAGAAAAAATAAGGGGCGCATCCCAAGGTTTGTTACACGTAAACCCTATCCAATTTCTATTTAAGTCGTTGGGAAGACTTGTATGTGACAGGCTGCAGGAGAGCTGGAGCTCTTTGTACTTGAGAAGGCAGTGAGGTATGAGACAGTGATCCTGGACATCCAATTTCTTAGCTTTAGGTGTTACAGAGCACCATTTAAGCTGAAATGCACAAAACCACCCAACAGCCCATTTCAAAAAGGTGTCAAATCTCAGATTTTGTGGCAGAAATGGCAAAGGATACACCTTTAAGTCAACAGTCGTGCTACTGACCATCACTCCAGGACACCACACCGGTGGGGTGATGCCTCCTTACACACTCCTCTCCCACCCAAGGCCCAGGAGAACACACTCAACAATGCTCTCCGAAACGGGCAACCTCTGAAAACAACACATGCAGAAAACTCCTAGCACAGAGGGATTCCTTCCCTATTTCTATATCTAGAACCTCAACGTTAAGAGAAAATAATTTTGGAGCTGAAGAAGTGATAGACAGGAGCCAAGAGGGAAGACAACCCTCCAGAGACTGGCTTGGAAGTCAGACAACAGGCCTACCAGCTGCAAAGTCTTCTGGTACTGGAATGGGCAGGAACAACAAAGCATAACACCATACAAATACACACACTTACATATTTTATCCAGCAAGGGTACTTTTCTGGATTCAGTGCAAAAGAAGGGCTCTCCTAGAGGAGAGCTCATTAGAAGTCCTCACCAGTGGCAGTACCTTTCCCCTCAGCAAAAATAAATTTCAAAAAGAAAAAAATAAAAATAAAGCAGGGCATGTTCTTTTGAAGGTTGTTTTCTTTCATCCCTCCTCCACCCCCTGTTGATCTCCTCTTCGGCATTCGTGGCTGGGCTGTTACCTCCGGCTGAGAGAGCAGGCGGCAAGCCAGGAGAGCCCGCTCCCGCAGCACTCCTACCAGGGCCCCCGCACGCAACCCGGCCCTCCTCCTCCTCCTGCCACCTCACCCCAGCCCTGGTCCATCACCTCGGGGACATCTGGAGCCCCTGCCAGCCAAGAGGGCCTGGGAAATCAAGTCCACCCCAATTAGAGCTCGGCTACTGCATGGCAACAGGGAGCGGCGGTGCTGGGGTAGCTTCCCCCGGGGGAAGGCTTGGTAGGGATGGAGGTTTCTGTCCAGGGAACAAAAAGGAGAAGGGTTGGGAGGGCTTAAGTGGCTCTTTTGTTGTAGTTGTTGGGGTTTTGGGGAGGGGAGGAGGTAGTTTGGGGGTTTTCTTTTTTTCAGGCAGTAGTTGTTGGTCCCCTACAAGGCACATAGTGCTCCACCACAACCTCAATGCTCCCCGACTCTCATGGATGAGAAATGAGCTGGGCTGGAAGCTCAACGTGGTTATTGATGAAATCTCTGTTGACACTGAACTACAGAGAGTTTTTGCCTGCATTCCAGGCTGAATTTTTGCTCAGCCAGGCTTGTCTGACAGCAGATAACATCCATCCTGAAGCTGGGCACCAACATGGAGATGTTGGAGTTGGATTTTCTAGAGATGTGATGGGGTCTACAAAGCCTCTTCCACCCCAACTCCCCAGTTAGCCCCACCAGCAGCTGTGCCTTGACCCACTTCACTTCCAGCCCCGATGTAGCCTTTCCCCAGCCCTAGGTGACCACATCCAGCCCTGCCCAGCCCCAGGAATCAGAGGCCATTGGGTTTGATGGGTGAAATTATCCTCACGACTTGAGAGTCCCAGCACTAGCCTAGAGGAGGCATCCTTCATTTATATCACAGTAGCACCAGCAGGACTCAGCCAGGCTGGGGATCTCCAAGAAGGCTTAGAAAGACTCCCAGGAACTAATTCTGCTCTGCTCAGCCTTTCCTGCCTTCTCCATGCATGAGCAGGAGGAGCAGGCAAAGCTCCTGTCCCAAACTCATCGTGTGCTCCATGTGTTTTACTGCTTTGAATGGTGGAGCAAGGTGGAAAGCAGAGAGAACGACAATCCCTGCCCCCAGAGCACTTATAAACCCAAGAGACAAGATGGAACACGAGGAGGAAACAGGCTGCTGGCCGGAGGGGATACCATAAAAATAGGATGTTTTAGAATGTCTTTGCTGTGGGCATAAATCACCGCCCATCTCTCCACTGATCTCAGGAGTACAGAGCAAGTCCTCTCCCAAACCAAACCCACCTGCCCATGGTTTGTCCCAGAGCAGCCCAGCCAAACCCATCCCTGGTGTAAAAGAGGGGCAAAACAAGAGTGTCTGAGCCCTAGGTACCAGACAGGGCTGGAGGCAAAGGGACTTGACTGTGACTGGGCAGAGGGTTTGGTGGCAGAGCCAGCAATAGACTCCTGGCTTCCCAAAGCTTTGATGAGAGGACCTCTCCTCTGCCCATTGCTACCTGCCAAGGAGGGCAAAATCCTCCTAACACCAGTGAAGCTTAAATAAATCCAACTGCTCCCCGTGAAGCTTGTTGGTCACCTCTCCTTCCTCGCTCTTCATCCCACCTTCCCCGCTCTGCACACAAATCTGTGACAGAAAAGAAGGCATTTGCCCCCTCCCCACCCTCCAGAAGGAAGGAGAGGAAGAGCTGGGGGGGGTGGGGGAGAAGGGGCATCTTATTTCAAATAAACAAACAAAATTTATTGCCGGACACATCCCTAAACCCTCGGCCTGGGCCGGCAAAACCGCAGCTGCGATGTAATAAGCACATAAATAAAGTTTACAGCTAAACTGGCCTGACCCAGTATTGCCCCGAGGTGCAGAAGCAGTATCTTGTCATTAGTATGCAGAACACATCGCCTTAATGTCTGCTCATTTGTTCTCAGCCCACTCGGCTCTATAAATCTCCACAAAAGGGCAAGGCAGGGCTGCGGGGGAGAAGGGGGAGCGGGGCCGGCAGGGCCAGGGGGGGTGGGAATCGCCCACTGTCCCGCTTCCAGCCGGACCGGCTCCCGGCCCGACAGCAAGAGCTACAGGGGTTTCACCTGAAGTGATTCTTTCCTTCCACACAGGGACCACCAGAACCTGTTGGAGGACCGGGATGGGCAGAGGGAAATGCCTGCTGGAGCAGAGGGGAATGGGATATAACTGGTATTTCTGTGTCAGCAGTGAGTCCAAGCACTACCTGCATGGCAGGACACCTCGCTGGCTGCTTCCAGCCACAGCAGGATGAGCACAAACCAAGACAGACACAAACACACTTGGTAAAGAATAAAAATAAGCAATATTTTCCTTTTTTTTTTTTTTTACATTGCTTTAAATCATCATTCACCCTTTCAGACCCTCCCTCCTGCAGCCAGCATCCCGCCCAGCACAGTGCACCCCCTCCCCAAAACACATCTGGCTACTCCAGCACCTTGTTATAGCTCCACCAAAGCTCTGTCCCAGTCTCTGGGCTGGATGCAGGGGAGCTGGCACTGCCAACAAGAGGATGGTATGGTTTGGGGAGAACATCAGCCCACTTTGGGGGCCAACCTGCTGGAGAGAAAAAGACCTGGGAGCCCTGGTGGACAACAGGAGGCCCATGAGTCAGAAATGTGGCCTTGTGGCCAAGAAGGCCAATGGTCTCCTGGGGGGCATCAGGAAGACTGTGACCAGCAGGTGGAGGGAGGTCATCCTCCCTCTCTGCTCTGCCCTGGGGAGGCCCTATCTGGAGCATAGAGTTCAGTTCTGGGCTCCCCAGTTCAAGGAGGACAGGGAACTGCTGGAGAGGGGACAGCAGAGACTACAAAGATGAGGAGGAGCCTGGAGAACCTCTCTTACAAGGAAAGACTGTGGGACTTGTGTCTTTTTAATCTGGAGAAGACTGAGTGGGGATCTGATCAACACATATAGTTTAAGGGTGGGTGCAGAAGGAAGGGGCCAGTCTTTTTTCAGTGGTGCCCAGTGACAGGACAACAGGGAACAGGCACAAACTTGAATATAACTAGTTCCATCTAAACATTAGGAGGAACTTCTTTACACTGAGGGTGGCAGAGCCCTGGCAGAGGCTGCCCAGAGAGGTGGTGGAGTCTCCATCTCTGGAGACAGTCAAATCTGCCTGGACACGATCCTGTGGGACCTGCTCTGGGTGGACCTGCTCTGGCAGCGGGTTGGACTAGATGACCTCCAGAGGTTCCTCCCAACCCCACAGCATTCTGCAGTTCTGTGTTTCTGTGACAATACCATCAGGATGAGCACCAACATCAGCATCTCCCTTCCCTCCATCACCCTGCCCCAAAGGCAGATGGGATGCCCCTCCTGTGCTGCAGCCACACAGGTTGTGATGACAGAAGAACAAGCCCTGATTTACTGTCCCACATCATCCCGCAGGACAGTCGCTGCACCACACCAGACTGCTCCCTGTACAGAGGAATATTAGCCACCCTTCTCTGTCATCAATCTTGTTGGGATCTCCCCCACACGTTTGAAGAAAGGAAAACATGATTTATTGTCTGACACACACACACACATGCAAAAGAATAAAAAAAATGCAGGAATGAGGCGAAGCAGCCACAGAGATCAAACATCTGGCGAGCAGAAAAGAAGGTACCTGGGGTGGAAGGTGCCAAAGGGAAAAGTGGTGTCTTTGGAGGAATCTGGTGGCTCAAGAACTGGAATTTAATTAGGTACAAGGCTCAGGGAAATGAGGCAGCATCCCCGTGTGAATTCCTGGTGGAAATGGCAATTTCCCCTCCATAGCACGAGGCAGAGGCAGCCACCGACTGCCCCAGAGATGAGGAAGCTTCAGGCTTCGAGGTGGCACAGCTGATCCCTACAAACCACCAAACTCCTCAATCTCAGCATCTCTCAGCCTCGTTCTACAGAAAGCACCCGTTACCACACCCTGAGAATCCACGGTTCTGGGACCATAAGCTTCTCCAAGGACAGCTCTGTAGGCTCCACACCACAGTTGGGGTCACAAGCACTTCAGAGAGAACACAACGTAAACCAACACCGACGCAGCCGCTTTCAGGTGTGTTTTCAAGCAGAAGAACTGTTGAGCATCACCAGAGTATTTTAGAATTACACTGCACACACACACAAATAAATAAATCCAAAACATTTGGAACTCAAGCAGTTCCCCGTGGGCAGTATCTAGGGTAAATTCTGCAGGCTTTGGCAGAGCAGGTAAGCAAGAACCACCCCAGTGTAGAAGCAGCTCCCACCAACAGAGCCCCACCACACAGGGCTGTCACCCACCTTCCCCGAGGGCACTGTCCGGCCAACATCCCATCAGGGAGAAGAACTGAGACAGAGAGCTCTTTCTTTTAAGTTTGGCTTATGGGAATGGGAACTGGGGGGGGGTTGGTGGAAGAGGAGCTGTGGGATGAGCACAGGCAGGATGGATAGGCAGCAGGGAGGAGTGGTCTTCACTTGCTCAGCTCCCAGCTGGGTTTCCAGGCTTGTTCTGGAAGGGTCAAACAGGAGAATCTGCAGGGCCTGAGGGTATCTGTCCTTCTGCAGACAATAGAAAACCTCTGCTGACTTCCAGGAGACACTGCTGTGAAGGCTTTGTGTTCTGAAGGTCTGGGATCCACGTGGGAACAAGCCACCGCAGCCCAGACTATAAAAAAAAAACCCCACACCCCAAACTTACAACCAATTATCTACTTAAAGAAAAGCAAAGGTACTTCCCCCCCGCAGCCGGCCCTTCAGCCTGGGATTGGCATCGGGGAAGCTCAGCATGATGTTGTGAAATAGAAAAGCAGCTTAAGAGACACCAGAGCAGAGGCTGGGCCAGCTCAAGTGTTGACCTGTCCCACCTCCCCGGGCACATCTCCTTGCCAGCTCCGTGCCATCAGGAGATTATCTGGCAGACGAGCAGACATCCTGGTCAGAAAGGTGAGGGCAGCAGCTGAACTCCTGATTCCCTCTGAGCTCAGCTCCTGCTCGTTTCCAGTGCTTCCCAGTGCAAATACCACCTATGAACTAAAGCCATCTCTAAGATGGACAAACCTCCTGAAGTTACTGCATCACCAGTGAGTACATAACACAGCAGCTCAGTATTTATTCAAAAGGCAAGATCTGAGTTCTTGGTCTCATCACACACTTTCTGTCCAGCAGAGACCGCTCAGGAAGTCCCAGGTTTTGCAAAGAACTGGTGGAGAAGCTGTTCCAGGCTGCAGTGCTCCCTCCAGCATCGTGGTCTTCAACCCCCCAAAAGCAGCTTATCCACACCCCATCCCTAAGCCCTCACACTCAAGGTCTTCTGCTCTTTGGAGGCCTCAGAACAGAGGTGCCAGGCTAGTTAAGGAGATGTCATGTCTCTGTCCAGTTTTTGCTGGCCTGAACCAGAACTGTGACCTGATCTAGATGTTCCTGCTCTGGCAGGGGTGTTGGACTAGATGATCTTTCAAGGTCCCTTCCAATCCCTGATAGTCTGTGATTACAAGTATAGAATAATGCAAAACCAGGCACGCATTCCCTAGATCATCTTCTGCACGTGGATAACTGGAAAAACCTGAACTTGATAAATCAAAATTTACCAAGTATACACCAAGAAAGCCAAAGCTGTTTTCCTTCTCAGATTCAACATACTTTTTAAATAATGAAGCTGGTGGGTGCACTAAGCTCACACATTTTGGAAGACTTTCAATGCTTGGACACAGCTGAGACATGGTGCTTCCGCAGCACACGGGCACCTCAGCTCTGCAACAGCCTCCAAAACCAAGACAGAAATCTCCTGGAATAGAAGATTCAAGGGCAAAGCCTAGAATGAAGAATGGGATTTGGGCTACCACTCCAGTCTATAGTTGAAGCCCAGGTGTTGTAACCCTGTTACCTGGCTGCCTTTGGGTTTCCTTTTTAAGCAGCTGAATCAGCAAATCACATCTGTTCCCACAGCCCTCGCTGCAGGTGAGCAACGGAGAGCTCGAATCCAGCACAGCCTTTGCAGGGTGCTCTTCTGGATCAGGGCGGAGGGGTGAAGCCTGAGAACATTTCTGATGTCAGAAGCAATCAGCAGAGGCTAGAAGGTTCCACAGAGACACAACAAGCTGTGATGAAACTACTAGAGATTGTGTATCTCATTACACGGGGAGGACTGAGAGTCACCATCGCTGACTGCGTTTAAGAGTAGATTAGATGTGGTGTTGAGGGATCTGGTGTAGGGGAGACCTTTGTAGAGCAGGACTCGATGATCCCAAGGGTCTCTTTCAACCTGAATGATTCTATGATTGATTCTATGACTTCCCTTCACAACCTCAGTGGCATTAGACACATCCTTGTAACCGAGACAGATTCTACTCAAACATGGCAAGGTCCACTGGATCTCCACCGGTGGCAGCGCAGGTGACCTCTCTTACCTTAGGTGGGAAACCAGCGCATCCGGCCTCTGATGCATCCCTCAGATATGCCAGCTTGTTAGGTGATAACTGACATGCAATAAATCTGGTTTTGAACTCAGTTAATTACCAGTATTGCGTCCGTGAGTAATACGATAGCATTTCAGGTGTGGCAGATTTTCCATTACAGGGCCCTGGTTGCATGAACTCCCCGAGAAGTGTTTTCTGCGGGATGAGCCTTCGACAGAAGGCAGCCACGCTCCAGCCTGAGCTTTCTAACCCCAAACCACCCCTCCAAGCCACAATGGCCTTCAGCAGGGAGGGGGGTGACACCCCCCAATCGCCTCCAGAATTGACCTGGGGCTAATTTTCTATCTCCCCAAAGCCCTCCCTTTCGAACAACACCGCGGCACAACGGTGCTGGCAACCTCAGATGGACCAGAGGGTGCTCTGCCTCCAAACAGGAATATGGAAGGAAATAACACAACCCAGCCAAAAGACTGAAGGAAAATGAAGTTTGAGGAACGGCACACTCCGGTTCCCAGCTGGAAAAATCGCTCTGAAAACACGGTTCAACTCAACGCAGCGGCAAACTGGAGGGTTTGGCAAAGGGAAAACCAGAGCCCCAACAGGAGGAAATCCTCCAGGAGAGAGGACAAAGCAGCTTGGGCGAAGACCCCTCTGGTAAAACAGTGAACTCAAAACAGAGCCTCTGCAACCCAGGCCTCACACAGCACGTTTTATTCTCAACAGAGCAGAACCCATTGAAACAACCCTGCGTATCATCTCCAAAACACCCTTCTGCAGAGGCAGGTAGGCTCAGTGGAACCTCCATCAAGGCTCAGCACAGGACAGGGTTGGTTTTTTTCCCCTCAACAACAAAACTAGAGGGGAAAAAAAGCCCCAAAATACCCCTGAAGGATTTCCACAGACACAAGGAACAACGGCAAAGCCTCACAGCCCTCGTCCTGGACCTGGATGCCCAGGCTGAGCTCCCCAATCCAACACAAGGGCAAGGGCAAGGAAACACCAGCAGACCAGCCCTGGTCTTACATGAAGAACAGCAGCAGCATCCCCCTGGGACTCCAGGCAAGAACGTGACAGGGTCAGAGTGAAGCTCTGTTTGCCCAGAAAGCTCAGCCACTTTCAACACAACTCAAAAAAAACCCCCATTTCCAACCCATTTTGGAGTTATGAGAAGCTCCACAGCCCAGTTAGCAGCTCTTTGTGGAGCTGCAATGCTTTACTCATCACATTTGAGCCCTTCACCTCCGGGACGGCCCAGCTCAGCTGCTGCCACGCAGATTTAGTCGGGCCGGGGGGGGGTGTCTGAAACTGGTCCCCTGCTCTCCTACAAAGAGGAGCCCAAGGCATTGCTACCCACACACCCAGCCCCAACCTCTTCAATGCCACCCCTGCTTTCCAGCTGGCAGCTTTGGAGCAGAAAAAGAAGATGGAAGGAGAAAAGGAGTAAGTACGTACATACACGAACAAACAAACAAATAAATAAATCCCTGCAGATTCTCATCTTCCTCCTCTACTCTCCTCAAGCCATTGTTTTGCAGTACAAGTATTTCAGCCCTCCCTGCACCGGGGAACAGGATTAGACAGGTCACTGTGGAATCAGATTACAGACTTTTACCTTTTTAACTTTTCTTCTCAGCACGTAGGCTGGCGAACTGACACCCGGCGAGGGAGCAAGCAAGGGACAGGCATGGGTGGAGGTGGCAGCCAGGCAGAGAGGTTTGCCAAGTCATTGGAGGTTCTCACGATTCCAGGACCTATGAGAAAGAACGAGATGGGTTAAAACCAATGGCTGCAGAAACAAAGGGTTTTATCCAACCCGTGCAAACAACAAAGGGAGTAAAAATATCAAAAATTGCCCTGCTAGAGTTTTGTCCCAAAGGGCTTAATTTTCCTAGCAATTCAGAACTGCATTTTCCCTCCTCAGCTCTGGGTCCAGGGCCACCTGCTCAGCTCCAGCAGGGCCAGGAACCCTTGATACCCTGCAGTCTGTGGCCAGATCACGAGGATGCAGAGATTCCCGGTATTCAGAAAGGTCTGGGACTTTCTAGGGGTCTATTGTGGCCATGGAATCCAAGTCATTCGATGAATCTTGTGGTTCCAGTGGCATAAATTTCCTTTTAAATGTGGTGTTCCCTCAACCAGGGAGTACATCTGTCCTCTCTCAGCCTCTCTTTTAATTTCTTCACATCCCAGCACCCTGTGATGCCTGCACCGAGGGCTGAGCAATGTGTACAGGGAGATAATCCCAGCCCTGATTAGGAGACATCAGGCAACAGAGAAGATGAAGAGCCCATTCCAGAGGATAATCATTCTGGTTAAAGCAAGTGTTGAACTTGTTATGTCTGTTTATAATTTAGAGCTATTAACACTCATTATGGTCCCTTGTGATAGCACCAGACAGGCTGCCTTCACTTTCTCCATCGCAAACTGGAAACTGTGCCACAAAAACCCCACACCACCTGCACAGGAGCATCATACAGGTTAGTTCATGCTTGCTTGAGCCATCATTATTCTTATCTATCATATTCTTATACATCATATTCCTATACATCGTTATTTAAACTGACCCTTTGCCCTGTAGTTAGCACTACTCCTGCTGTACATTGCCTCTAAATATGAGCAGTATTCAACTGGGAGCGTAACACCTAACACCATGCAATACACAAGTTACTGAATTTATTATAATTAGCCTCAAAACACAAGGAGCATAAAGAGATTAAATGACTTGCCCAAATTTCTACAAGATGAGCATGGGAGGGAACAAGACAAATTCCTTTTCCAAAAAAAGCAGACCAGTGCCCTGATCAATGGACCAATCTTTCTCTATTAACGCCTCAAGCGACAGGGGAGGGAGAAAATGAATTACTAAATAAATTATTTCACCAGCTTCATTTTGTTTCTTGTCCACCAGTTCAACTGGTTGCCCACCATCTTCTTATCACAAGTCATAGGACTCCTAGGTGTTAACACAACAGCCATTTCTACCACAGCACTGGCCACTGCCTGAAGTCACCGATGCAGTCACATACAGGGCACACGGGTCAGTAGCTGGAGCTAAAAGGCCATTCTCTTCCCCCACCCATATCCCGGTGCAGGCAGGACAACTGGGTGATGAGCCCTGTAGAGCTACTGGTGGTTGTGGAGCACCAAGACGTCTCCAGCCAGTCATGGACTCGAAGGCAGGCAAGGAGGTGGTGTGAAATGGGATGTCTACGTAACACCCAAGACTTATGAGTTCAAGCCACATGAGCAATTCCAGAAGATGACCAAGAACTGCCTCTAGCAAATCCCAAACCACATTAAATAATCCAATTTCTCCGCTCCAGGGGGTTTCTCACGAGTAACATTTACAGCACCCAGGGTCTGCCTCATCTCCCAGCACTATGTCCATCTTGCAGGGGCTACAAACTCAAGGGGAGACACTGCTCACGCTCAAATCACAGCCTGCAGAGAGCAAAATCAGGGCAGATTTCCCTCAAGTGGCATCAACCTCTGATGTCAATTCAGGAACTAATCCCCAGGGGCACATTGCGTGATTTTATTTGTCTCAAAGCTCCTGAAGAAGGCTCTGGCATACAATTTCAGCTCTGAGTCATCTCCATTTGACCAATTCAACTGGTGTTTACCAGTCAGAGGGATAACAGAGACAAACTAATGCAAGATGCACACCAAGACAATAGTGCCACTGAGCTTACTGCCCCATTGAGGGAACCAAGAGCTAAAACCCACGTTTCTTTAGTAGTGTTCTTACAGTATGTACGATATACATATCCTGAGTTTGCAATGGTTTCATCACATCCAGGCAGGAGAAGCCTTAAGTATTAATTTCCAGAGCTATACAGTCATTTTTACGTCATGTGGTTGCTTTATGAGTCTTTCCTATGCAGCTTAGTCTCCACCAGCTAACCACAGGCTCCTTCCTTCCCACCCCTCCAGTGACACAGGCAGAATCAAGAGAAACCAGTGCTTTCAACCAAAGACCAGAAGAGACTTCTGTCATCCAAGATGAACCTCCGAGATGGAGAACATCAGGAAAGCAAGGCCTGGAGCTATCTGCTGCTGAGGACAACCCAGCACTGAGCCAGAGACCTCAAACAGCCTCTGCCTGCACCCAGGGCTTCACACAGCTCTAACACCACTTCAGACATCTCAGCATATCCCAAAACAGTCCAGAACATCTTTAGTAATAAAGTTCCCAAGATAATGGCTAACGCAATCCATTTCACAGGCTTCTGCTGGGTAATTACAAGCCCATCACTTCTGAGCTAATTACGTACAGCTAAAGACGTTATTACATGCAGATGGAAAAAAAAAGCATTGTACTGGAAACAAGTTCCCTCTGCCCTTAGCTGCCTGATCACTAAGTATTTCCAGAGAAGAGGGAAGGTGGGAAGTCTCCATTTAACTGGTGAGCGTGCTGTTGCGCAACGCTTCTACTCATGGAAAAGGGAGCTGGGATGAAACACATCTCACAGGCAAAGTACCACTGGGAGACCTCCACGACCACCCCTTGCATTGATGCAGAGACCAGCTGAGGGCTGTAAATCCATGGTCCTCTGGTTTACTAGCCCTAGGGAGCAGATGGGAGCATCTTTTCCCCTAGAGCTTCACAAATTAGGCACTGGGGTGTCCCAAACGGTCACCCAAAGGCAGCCACGGTGGCAAAAGCTGATTTTCTCTTGATGGTAACAAAGAAGGATAATATGCACAGGGAGCTACTGAGCAGTAACCACCCCTGGCCACTCTTAATCGTTTTCAACTGATAAGAAAAATTAAAAGCCATCATCCTATGAATCCTACATGCAGCCCACCCCTTTCTTGCTTTGTGAGGGGTGGGGGGAAAAGGGGTGGGCACCTCCTGCCTCCCTGCGACTTGCTGGGGGCAGAAAGCTTCCACACGAGGCGTTTAGGGGGTGCACTCAAGAAGCCCCCACGAGGGCAGGAGGAACGTGGTTCCCCCCGCTCCGCTCTGTTGTTTTCAGCAGATCATTTTGGACACCAAAAGGTGAGAAGCAGAAGCAGCCCCGTCAAGGCACAAGCAGAGACGCACACGCCATCCTCGGCGGGATGATGTATGCGACAGGCCAGGGCAAACCCCAGCAAACACATTGCCAAGCTCAGTGCCCGAGGGCTGGAACAGGCAGCAACAGAGATGGCAGTGGGGAGGGCAGGGGAGAAGGAGGAGCAGGATGGGGGGGGAAAGAAATTAAAAAAAAAAAGTCACAATTATAAAAAGCAACTGTCAGAGAAAACACTGAACTCAAGTGGGTGAGAGAAAAGTGCCAGTGTGGTTTAAACAGAGGTGGTGAAAGCTGCTGGAGGTGAGAAGGTGCTGTCAGGAGGCTGGGAAGGGCTGTGTGCCACAACCAGCCCTGTTCCTGGAGAACAGAACCTGGCTAACAGGCCATCACACCGTCACCACAGCCCTGCCGTGCCCACCGGGGGTGATTTGGGTCCCCGGGATGGACCCACAGCCTCCCTGGGAGATGGTTTTCCCTAGAGCCCAGTGCCAGCAGCAAAGGCTGGGAGCTCACAGAGAGAATTCCTCTGCGGGGATCGGCAGTGGGTCTTCCAGAAAGCTGCTTGTTGTCACCGAATTTACTCTCCCTCTCCTCACAAGCTGAGCCAGCATTTGATTAAACCCCAAGTAAAATTAAAAGAAAACAAACCCACATTGCTTTATTTTCCAGTGTGAAAGTGTCTGGTGGCTGTTTCCACCCCTGGGTGTCTCTGCCTTTCCTGGCGCTGGGAGTGTTCGTGTCTCAAATGCCTTCTTGGAAAGATGCATCACTTCATCTCGTACCACTCACCCCGCTCAGGTGCTACTGCTTCTCTCCTGAGTCAATCCTTAAAACATTTGCCACCAATACCTCAGGTATGTAAACCAGTGTCGAAGCTCTGATGCTTTGTACCCAACTAAAGACTTAATCTGCAGTTGCACAGCCAAGACGGCGCTGCCAAGGAGGACCCGTTCCCAGCCAGCAGTTTGCGGTTGGTCCCTGCTGTGGGGAAAATGTCACCTTGTTCCAGTAACTCCTACTGAAAAATCAGAGCTATTCACTACATGCAGCCCTAGGGAAGTCCCAGCTTTCTGCATCCCAATCTGACCCTGGAGGACGCCAACCTCGGCTAAGTCCATCCATCACCACTCATGCAGCAGTGGCCAGGGCTATCCCTCCACCAGGTCACCTCTCCATCCAGGACAGAGGTCCCGCAGCAGCTCAGGTCTTTTTTTTGCCCCTGACTACCCACCCACCAGCCCAGCTGGAGGAATGCAGCGTGGTTGGTCCTGTTTGCTCATGGAAACCTCTGGCTTTGCTATCAAACACAGAACTGAAACCATTTTCAAGGCGCTTGCTGACCCTCCACGCCCATTCCACAGTGCAGGAAGCCAATAATTATTTACCCAGAAATATATCAAATAAAGAGACCAAAAAAAAAAAAAAAAGAAAGAAAGAAAATAAAAGCTTTTAGGACAAGCAGAGCTACTTATCATTTCCTTCAATCTAGGGTTGGGTTTTTGAGAGTCATTCGCCTACAGGTGATTGACAGTGGTGTTTTATGATGAAATGCTCTTTGCAAAAACATCTTGCCTAAAAATGGTTCCACCAGAGCTAATAAATTCCACCAGCTAATCTGAGACTGCCACCCACAAAACACATTGCTCATGGATACAGATGTGCAAGATGCAGCATCAGCAGCAGGTCAGGGGCAGCCGATTTAACCGAGGTTCTCCAAAATCCTGCATCTTCGCAATGAGGAAAAACTGAATGGCCATTTTCATGCAATCTTGAGAGTCCAGGATCTCACCATGAATTGCAAGACACAAGTAAGCCCATTTGGCCCATTTTCTGGCTCAAGCCCCATCTGGCCCATTTTCTGGCTCAAGCACCGACGGAAGGCCTGGCCACAAGCCCAGTGGCACTGGGGTCACTCTGTCCCATGAGCTGGTGGCAGGGCAAAAAGCTGCACACAAGACAAGACCAGGCACGTTGTTTCCTCTCTGCAATGTGTTAGAACACTGAAAAGCACTTCTCTGGGGACTGCCCTTCTTGAAACCGCCCGGGACAAACGCACAGAAGGGTTTACTCCTTTCCCAAGTGTGGAGAAGTAACATCAAACATGTTTTGCAAGCTGTGCTGGCAGGAGGGAGGCAATATTCCCCTGGAAACAGGGAAATAAAGCAGTCAGCCCTGCTGAAGACCAGCAGCAGCAAAGAATCAGGAGACTCTACGTTCCAGAGCGCTGCTACAGCCGAGCGCGGCATCGTATCTTCCGCGGCATCGTATTTTTAAGACAGGAGCCCAAAAATGTCTCAAAACTTAGATTAGTTTCAGAAAGCAGCACACAAGGCCATCATCCTTGAAGTTAATGACCCCACTGGCACACTCAGATTAAAGTTTAAGGAGGTTATTTCAGAATTCTCAAACAACTGCAGGTCGGTAAAACGCTCTCTCTCACCCAAGTGAGGCAGCCCGTGAGCTCAGGCTCACTACACCCAACATTTACTAGGCTTGACATCGTCCTCTTTGCTCTTTAAAAAGCCCCCTGAATCCTCAGAAAGCTTTCATCAAAAATGAGAATACAAGCAGAGAAATAAGCACAACCCCTTCACCCCCGTGTCCCAAACACTGTCAGCTCTTGGGAGAGGAGCATTCCACCAGGCGGGGGGGGTGTGTGTCAACCCCTCCAGCTACTGCTCTGCTTCCCTTGGGCATCGAAGGAGAGAGCCAGGAGCTCCTGTCCCTCCCTGAAACAGACCTCAAAGGCTGGTGGGGTGACTTCTCCAGATAGATCAGCCTCTTCCTTTCTAGCTGACCAAATTAGCTGTGACAAGTGTGGCCCGCATGACATTCAGGCAGCCTCCTGCAGAAGGCTCTCCAGATGTTGCTGCATTAACCTCAGTGATACGCTCAGAGGACCCACGGGCCACCTCCTCTCGTTTTGAAGCCCTTGGGCTGTTTGCATCAGCCTCAGCCCTGCTCTCCCTGGCTTGGGGCTAAATTCACACCTTCTGTGCTCCGACCCCAGGAGGCAGAGATCCACAGCAGGACTTGGAGAAGACATAAGCCCACAAAAAAGGAGAAAAAGATAAAAAAAGGGGGGCTGAGGGAGAGGGAAGCACCACACAAGGTAGAGACTTTGAAAAGCACAAGGCAGGGAAGGTAATTAAACCAGCTCAGGTGTTCCCTGCACCTCGGGCTACTGTCGGGAAAAGAGCCCACATGCGCACAAGCAGAAAAAGGCAACAGCCCATAATAGGCAGCCTTCTGGGAGGCTTTTACCTAAACGTTGCCAGGGTGATGTGTACATAAATCTGTCCTTGCTCTGAACCGCAATCACCAGCTCGACAGAAAACACCCAACTGGGATCCGGGGACAGGTAATAGTCGGAGGAGCAGAACGGGGCACTTTGTCGGGACTGTGCCCTGAGGGGTGCCAGGAGCCCCCAAAAACCCCAGAACTCCCCACATCCCACAGGGAATGCTGAAAACCATGAGAAGAAAGAGCCTTTGGGACAAGGTGACACCACCCAGCTTTGCTCAGACGCAAATCCATTCACATTTGGGAGGAGGAGGAGGAGACCGGCTCCAGGAGCCCGTGGAGATGTGCAAGGCCAAGGGAAGGAATTTGGGTTTTAGAAAGGAAACTTTCTTAAAACATGATTCACAACAACAAACTCATTTAGGAGGTAAGGAATCTCCCCAAGATCTCCTTCAAAACATTACCACCAGGGACCCTATCTCTGGCAAGGTGGGACTCTGAGCCCTCTGCTAGAAGAGAGACTTGGGAGGTGGAATTACACCTACAAAGAACAAGCCCCCACCAGCTGCTAAAGAAGCGATGGTCCCTTTCACATGGGTGAGATGAATTTGGAGCAATGCTCAAGACAGCCTCATGGCCAAGCATCAAAGATGCTCAAGTTAACAGCGTTGACCCAGCCAACAGACTCCAAGGACAAGAAACCTAAAGCAACAGGCTTGGAAAGCCACCAAAGGCAGAACCAGACCAGTGGTACCCTTAATGCACAAAACTCCTGAAAGGCTTTCTTGCAGAAAATTGCCCTTCCAGGACCCAGCTCCTGCAGCCCTTTAGAGAAGGCCTATGGGAAACCTCCTCTCAGCACTCTGCAGCCCTAGAGGGAAATCTGTAAACATGCAGAAAATCACCAAGACTCCTGGAAACCACTCCTGGTTTTGCATGGAAGTCCCAGCAGTGGTGAACATCTCGGTCTTGCTGCTGCTTTAGCTGACTATGGGAGAGGAAGGGCCCTGCAGCCAGCAGGGGCAGGGAAGGGAACAAGCCTTCTGCATCCTGCGCAGCCCCTGAGGACAGGGGCTCTGGCAGCACCCTGATGGGCTCACAAGTCTTATCTTCCCAACACAAAACCAGACCAAGACCCTTGAGGCATCCACACCACTTTGAGAAACCTCAGAAGACACTGTTAGACCCAACACAGCCTGAGACACCGACTGGCAACGAGCCCCTGAGCTGCGCCCCCACCTCCCAACAACAGCAGAGGCCTTTTAAAAGTCATCTTTGACAACCTCTCCCCTGTTTTGCCGGTGACATTGGCTGGAAGAAGCAGATTGAGAGACCCAGCAAGGGCAGCCTCACAGCTCCAGGAGTTTCTTCCACTTTTGTTGAAACTGGCGAGTTAATTAGCCAAAGAAAAAAAAAAAAATCCCCCAGTATAATTTAGGAAGAAACATTATTCCCAAGTTAATGAGAAAAATATTTTAATTACAGTATTTAACAAGTTATGACTGTGCCAAAATGTTCTCTTGGGAAGGCAGCACATATTTCCCCTGAACTTCAGGCAGAGGAGAGCGGAAGAGGGAAAGGGAGAAAGCTTGGATGGAAAACCACAGGGAGGAAGACAGGCAGCGAGGAAGAGCCTTTGTAAAAGCAGGAGCAAACTTTTCAGGCCCCTGCTCAGCCATTAGCTGCTGTAAACTGAAGAGGAACCAGGTAACAGCGTTCCCGTAGCCCTCTACCCATGCTGGGTCAGGAATAAGAGTGCCTTGAGCTTGATAACCCGCAGCCCAAGAGATGCAGGGAGATGCCAGCCCCCAGGGGATACCCTGCAGATAGTTCTGCCCGTGACCTTCCTCCTCCAGGTCCCTCCTGTGGGTCTGCAGAAAGAGAGGGTTTTCTGCAGGCTCTCGCCACACAGGCACGTGGGTGCCACGTTACCCACTCAGCCTTTGGCAAAACCAAGGGAGCTTCTGCTTTGAAGGCAGCTGATGGGGGATATTTGTTCTCTCTGCACGGCTCAACAGAAATACACATTTCCTCATCAAAGCTGCAAGACAGCAGCAAGCAGTGACTCCTGTCAACCCAAGTTCCTTTCCTGGTGAAGTTCCTCTCAAGCAGCCAGGTCCCTCTCCCTTCTGGGGACACTTTGGACTTGCCCAAGGACCACAAGTCCCATAGCCACCAGACAAAACCATAAAATTAGCGTCACTTTCGGGTATGAAGCTTGATACGCAAAATTGCCCTGTCTGGCAGATGATTCATTGATCCACGTGATCTTGTGACAGGTTCTCAGGTCTTTATTATTCCTGAATCACATCTGCTCATAAATACCAGAGGGTTTTTCACACCTAGTATTATTACAGTGAACAGCCAAAGGTGGACTCATTTCAGCCTTAGAAAAATAGTTCCTCCTCTTTTCGGCTTTTACAGGATTACAGGAAGGGCCCGGCAGCAGCAGCTCCCCAACAAACAAACCATTACATCTGCTGGAACTTACCTTTCCAGCTACTCCTAAAGTAATTGAAAGGTTAAATAATGGGAGAAAGAAAAAAAAATATGTAAAAAAAAAAGCAGGCTAAAACAAAAGTGGAGTCATTGTTTACTTCCCCGTGTTGGTTTTTAGATGATATCAACCTCCTAACCAGGAACTCAAACAGCAGGGACTCACTTTGATAAAACACATCCTTCCTCCCCACTGCAGGCAGTTGGGCAGCAGCTCTGGCGAGCCTGGGATCCCCGTTCCCCGGGAATAAGAGGGAATGGGATTTTCCAGTCACGCAGAGATGCCGAACGCCCCCTCGGGCCGGCAGATCCCAGGACCTACCAACAGGGCTTGGAAAACTGCGGGCTGTTGGCTCGCTCACCGAGCTGAGACAATTCCCTTTTCTCCTCCTGAAACCAAAACCATCAGAGCCCGAATAAAAGAGGAGCTGGGGTGGGAACGAGGGGGGACAGAGGCGGGACTGCCTCCAGGGGGACACGGGGACCCCCGAGTTTTCAGTATATTCGATCAGAATAGTTGCAAAAAAAGTGACAGTCGACTTTTCAGCCAATAAAGTATTCCCTCAGCCCTTACTTAACGGTAAAGAGCTAGTAACAGCCTATAAAAATTTCTACCTCCGTTTCTTTGCAGGAAGCAGTAGAGCGATTTCCCCACCGCCTGGGGAAATAACAGCAGCGAGCCACGCTAGGAACCAAGAGTCCCACGGGCCACCTCCATCCAAGGTGGCAAGTTCACCCAGGAGCAGGGCTGGCTGCGAGCCCCGTGCTCCCGCCAACCTCCTCCAGGGCCTGAACACCCCCGACCTCCCAACTGGGAGGACCCAACCTTGAGCAATTTGCCACACCGCGACCTGTCGAGATGATTAATGCCATCGCCACGCGGGGTTAGCGCTGGCCGCACGCTAAGCCACCTGTGTCATCTGTCAGTCCTCGAGAAGACACTGTTAAAACCACAGCTTCAAATTTCCTGAAACTGGAGATAATTGTTGGTTTTGGCCCGGCTCTGAAACGTGCCCAGCGCGCCAGGCTCGAAGGCTCCCTGGGAGCCGCGTGATTTAATAGGAGACACAGGAAAAAAAAATAATAATAATTAAATAAAGCCTGACTCCAGCAAAACTCCAGGCTGGAAGGAGGCTTCCATGTACTTCAACGAGCTGCATTATTGCTTTTTAATATTCCTCCTAAACCACCTCTCCCTCCTGCTTCTAACGCCTGCTGCCGTTAGACCAAAGCGCTCCTTAAGGACAAGGAGCTGCCAGAAAAGGCAAAGCCGTCGCTGCTGGGAGCGAGGTCACCCCCCCGGCCCCTCTGCCTGGCTTTTCCCAGCTCTCACCCATCCCAGTTGTGGAAACCAGTATGTACGTGCAAGGAAAACCTCGGGAATGGGAGCAGGGGGTGCAACACCTCCCAGCGCCCCTTTGGCAAAACGGCCCTAGAAATCCTCCCAGGCAGAATCCGGGTGCCCAAAGGACAGGGACTGGGTTACTTGAGTTTGGAGGCTTTTTTTTCTTTCCAAGTGGAGACAGACAAAGTTTTTGCTGTTGTAAGAAACCCCAAGGCCTCCAGCAACCGTGTGCTCGGCTCCATGCTGGATATGGGTGGCAATAAATAAAATGCCTCATGCAGGTGGGCACCACAAGCCTGGGAAACTCAAGGGAGCTTAAAACATGTCTGGGAGCTGGCAGGAGCCAGGTCTGCTTTGGGCAGGGTGGGTTAGCACACAGCTCTGGCCTCTTTTTTCCCATTTATTTTGTATTTACCAGCCTGGGTGGGCACACTCCCTGGGAAGCCAGACCCAGGCAGGCTGGGGCAAAGCAAGGGTGGCATTTCCCAAAAGACAGCAGGTCACCCCATTGCATCTCCCATCCTCTTCCAGCCCTTCTGGGCAAAACAATGACACTAAACCTCCCTCCTGTTGCTGGCCCTGCAGCTGGGGAGATGTTCCTCTTTTCCTTACATGCTGCTTCCAAAGCAAATATTTAGATGACACTTTTCCCTGGACAGGTTGCACCTACCCAGCATGGTCTGCAGCATCTCACCTCGGCATCAGGGCACAGAGGCACTGTCTCTGCCACCCTTCCCCATGCTGTTGGCTGAGCCAAGCCCCAGGAAGGTGGCATAGGGACACCAGCAGGTCCCTTTGGCCAGGGGAAGGCTCCGGGGAGAGCTCGGAGGTCGGTACAAAAGCCCCAGAGCGGCGAAGGAGTTAAAGCAGCCTCATTGCTGAGGGATTTCTCTGTAATCTGTACACATGTCATGGGGATCAGGACTGTGGGTGGTAGTGCTAGTCTGTGGCAGTCGTTCAGGCCCATGGCCCAGCACCTGACTCGCTCAGAAAGCCCTCTTATCCAGGCAGTTTTCAAATTTAATTAAGAGGGACCTATGACGGGCTTAACACCGCTGCTGTGCCAGCCCGAAAGCTCTCTCTGGGGTTTGGGGTGGGTTTTTTTTGCACAAAGGCAGAAGGCAGCAGTGACACAGCTGAGGGATGGCTTGGCTGGCACGGGGAGGGTTTTGAGGGGGTTTCACCCGAACCGCAACGCAGCAGCAGGAAGCGGAGGCGGGGGGGGGGGGGGGGGGAAGAAAAGAAAAGAAGAAGAATTAAAAAAAAAAAAAAAAAGTGAAGGTGATGCTGAGAGCAAGGGGTCAGATTCTTTTCTGCAGAGGTAATAGTGGAACCAGAAGGAAATGCAGGTTAATAAAAAACGGGCTCTGTTAGTTAAAGTTTGCCAGCCCGAGAGCGCAGAGCCTCAGCCCCGGGATGCAGCCGGAGCCTCCGCATCCAGCTGGGTCTCACAGCCAGCCAGGAGGGTGCTGAGCAGGAGAGAAGGGCAAAGCTGCCGGCAGTGCTTGCTCCAGGGACCCAGAGACCAGGGACAAAGGAGCATTTGGAGTGCTCTTCCCATGGGAAAACTGCTGGTTATTGCAGTTCAGGTGCATCAGTCCTCAAAGACTGTGTTCATCCCTCCTCACCCTGGAAATGCAACTGTCCTGGGCACCATTCAGCAAAGAGGCAACCACTAGGTGCTAATTTTAATGTCTTATTAGGACACTTTGTCCCAGGAAAGTGAGCTCCATTCAGGTCTGGGACCACCAGTTTGACAGTGTAATGGTGAGAACATCAGAGCTCTGGTCCAGGAGGAAGATCCCCAACTAATACAAACAGGCTAAATAGAGATTCATTTCCTAAAATTAGTGCTAGGCCGAGATCCCAGGTGGAAGTTATGTCATTAACCGCTAATACAATTACCTGGATGACAGCAGCTATATGCCCTAACTTGAAATCTGAAGTCTTGGTTTGAGGTTGGGGTTGAAGGGTTTGGGTCCCCCCTCCCTCCCTCCCTCCATTTTTGGCTACTTGGCAAACTCACCCAGAGCAGGAAATTAGGAAGAGAAACAGTCTCAGTGTCAATACTTCGCTGAGTCTATTTACCATGGGCTATTTGCACTAGATAATGGCTCAGAAGTGTCTCACCTCCTCCACTCTTCAAGAGCCAAATGATGTCATGGAAGTGGCATCCAGAGCAGGAGCCAAAATGAACCAAGGTAACCTGGGCCCAGCAGGAAATCTCTGGGGAGCACCCACAGCCCCATCAAACACAGCTCCCCTTCTCCCCCGGGGGCTCTGCGTTACCAGCACGGAGGGGGAGCACGGAGGGGGAGCACGTCCCCTTGCCCACCTCAGGAAGAAGCCCCAGGGCTGAAGAGCCACCACCCCAGTGTCTGAGCAAGCCCCAAGCTCACAAACACAACCACGCACAGGTAACTGAGTTCTGTCCTTCGCTTCCAAACGAGCCCAGTTACAGCCATTAAACAGCAAATCTGCCAACTTTGCAAACCAGTCACGGCCGCGGCTGAGCTCCGGCTCCCTTTAATTCCTCGCAGCCAGCGACAGCCACGGGAGCCATGGGTGTCCAGCAGCCTCTGGAAAAGCTAAAACTGCCAGATTCCCCCTGGCTGAGTCCCAGCCTTTTTCCTCTGCCTGTCGGGAAGGGCTGGAAAGGGTTGTGCTGCATCCCGGGGGACCCCCAGGATGTCTTTGAGAGGTTCCTCACTCCCCAGGAGAACATTGCCTTCATGTTCCTCGCTCCCCATGAGACCTCCCACCCCGAGAGCATCCTCAGAGCCCAAGGCACCGGGCAGCAGCAGGTTTCCAGCACCCACAGCCCCGTCTTGGGTCTTAACCCACCCCCTCCAACTTCTGAGCGCGAAGCCCCAGCTAAACCCACCGATTTGAGCACACGAACGGGCACCAGGACACGAGAGCAGGGGGTGGCAGCAGGGGTCCGGGTCACACGTGGGTGACAAACTGCCCAGTGGCCACCTCCAAACCGTGGCAGAGCATCTTGCCCGGGGCCACTTCAGCTCCGCGAGGTTTTAGCCCAACGCGAGGCAGCCACAGAGGCAAAATAAAGAGAAAACCCCCCACTCTCCTCACTGCTGGGAGCAGCCGAGGGGATGAACCGAAGGTCCCCGAGTCCAGGGAGCAGTGTGGGTCTGCCGGGCTGGCTTCCGCCGGGGCCGGTCCCACACCCACCGGGGTCACCGGCACTGGCTCCCCCCCCCCGGTCCCTCCGCATTCCTGCGCCCTGGGAGCCGCTTCCACGCAGCCAGACAGGGGTTCCGGCACCGCGCTCCCAGCATCGAGCTCCGTTAACCGGGGTGAGCAGCGGGGAACCGGGACGGAACGTAACCGCCTGTCACCGACCCACCCCGGCTGCTGCCCACCCACGTCCAACAACGAGCCCCTGGGGANGGGGTGGCTTCGGAGCGACACCTCCAGCCCCACGGCCACCCCCGACGCGGGGAGGGAAAGGGCGGCAGGAATGCTAATACACCCCGCACATGTCCAAACACGTTTCCTCCGGGTGCTTTCGGGGCCAGGGAGCTGCTGCCCAGCTGGGGGAATTTGGACCAGGATCATATTCTTGGGAAGAGCTCCCAGATCCTGCCCTCTCCCCGCCAAACCTCCCCCACCCCCCGGGGCAGGACAGTGGGCTGAGCACAGGCACTGAGCACCTCGGGGAGGGATCAGGACACTCCTGGGAAGGGGGACCCACACACTCCCCCCCATCACCTGGATGGGCTTGCAGACCCTTGGCAGGACAGGGGAGTCGCACAAACTGGGGACAAGTCAGAAGCTGGCAGTTCCACCAGCTCCTTTGAGCTTTCCATGGGCAGGCTCTGAAATGTGCCCACAAGGGACTGCAGGGACAGGCCTGCGTGATCTTTCCTTGGCAGACCTCAAAAAGAAACATCTTGCCATTTTATCCCACTATTTAAAAAACCGAAAATAAAAGCAAAGGGGGGTGGGGGGGGGCTGTGTCAGATGATTCAATATCCACAGCAACTGAGAGACAGAGAAGGACAGGAACACAGGAACCGAGGGGGGGTGGAGGGAAAAAAAAAATCTGCTTTTTATTATTAAACTATTATCTCAAATTTCTAATAAGCAGGTTGAAGTTTAAATTACAAGATCTCTAACAAAGTCAGGATCCAAACAGTTCAGGAGCCTTCAGATAACAATCGCCTTCCCCCAGATCAGTTTCAAGTCATTTCTTTGCACAGACAAAGCTCCCATTCAGGGCTGGGCAGAGGGACCTCAGGGGTTTTATTACCCTCAGCATCGTGGCCCCGAAGAGGGAGAGAAGCAGGTCCTGCTTTCCCTGTGATGCCCATGGCAGAGCACCTGCAGCCAGGCCACCAGGACCCACTGGAGAAGGGATGCTCGGTGGCAATCCAGCCCCGGGAAGGGCAACCTGAGCCTCTGCCCAAGGCAGCCTTGCAAGTCTCCCAGATTTGGGGGGAAAAGAAAAAGGAGGGGGGAATGGGGACAGTGCACATGGGAAGCTGTCAGAGCAGGGAAATGCTGGAGAAACCAGCTCTGGTCCCCAGGGTGGCATCCGAGTTTGGATCCCATGGAGGATAACGCCAGAGCCAAAGGATGTGCCACGGCTTGTTAGAGAGTGGATTAAGCCCTGAAGCGGTACCTTCCACTGGTAATCTGGCAGGAAGGATATACCAAATCTCTGATAAACAAAAGCTCTGCTGAAATTTGAAGGGAGAAGACATTTGATAGTCATTTGGGAAGGTGAAACTAGGCTAGGAGAGCGAGCCCTGTGCCAGGGGATAAGCTGATTGCTCCCGGAGCAAACAGCAGCAGTCTCCTTCTCCAGCACCACAGATCATTCCTCCCACAAGACACTGGACCCAGCATCCTTCAGAAATAGCCTAAACTGGAAAAACCAGTGTCAAACAACCCCCTTCAGGGCAGGGGTTCCCAAAATGGTTGAAGGACCCGCTGTCTGATTTCTTCTGGTTTTTGCATCACGGCACCTCAGCGGTTTGTGTGCGTGGCTGGTACAGGGACACAGGGGGGCTCATAGACTTAGACACCCCAGTCCCCCCTTTCAGCTGTGGATCTGAGGGCACCAAACCCATTTTTAAATCAGGCACATTGAAGATGTCACCAGATGAGCCTTCAGGATCTCCTTGCCCAGGTCCCACCAGCTGCTGGCAAGGGCTTTGCCTATCCCAGGTGGTACCTCTGCCCAAGGGGGCAACTGCACTTGGACTAATTGGGGTTAATTAAACAGGTGTCTTAGCACATCACACCATGCCATGCCAAACAGCTTGTCTGGAGCTGGATGGGGGTCCCCAACACCGAGAAACAGGCTCAGGGCTTGCATCCCTCAGGGACCAGCTGGCCAGCATGACGCTTGTGGGAGACAGCAAGCAGAGACAAGGCACCCTCCTCATCCTCAGCAGGGGGAGAGAGGATTGGTTTGAAGCTGTCACCTTCCATCCCTCCCCTTGCTCCCAGCCTGATGCCTTTCTGCGGCGATGGAGGGGGAGCGGGATCTCCTCCCCGCTCTGCCTTTCCCCCACTATGGGTCTTCCCCTCTCTCCCAGCTCCCCCCTCCTTCTCCCCTCACTCAGTATTGAGGCTGATAATTACTGCTGAATAGCCTTCCAGATTCCCATGCTCGTCCGCCTGCCCTCCCCTCCCACCGCCCCCGCCAGCCCCAATCGAGGAAGGAAGGATTAGCCACCGCCAACCGCAAAGCGGTCCAGGCTGGGGGCCGTGGGGCAAGCAGGGCTTCCATCCCAGCTCCACACCAGCAGGTGAGCCCCAGAGGGTGATGCACACCCAGTGACCCAGGAATTTCTCCTGCTTGACACCAGCAGAGGGTTGGATGCAGGAAACCACACTGGAGATGATGCTGGAGACCTTTCTGCTGAGCACAGGGACCACAAGACATTCCCACATCCCCAAGCCCCTCATTCCTGCACCCTTTTGTGTGTAATCCATCGTGCACTAAAGGCTAAAGCATCACCAACTGCTCTCCTGGTTCTGAGCACAGCCAAGACAGTGATTCCACCCATGTTACACAGCAAAGCCAGGGACAAACCAATGTCTCCTGAACCTCTATCCTCTGCCCGAGCCAGGAATTGAGGTTGAATTATCATTGAGGTTGAATTCTCTCCTTCATGTTTGTCCCCTTTGGGGAGAAGCACATCATGGTCCCTCGCACAGCCCGGCCTCACCGTGCCAGCCCCAATGAGCTGGCTACCCCATCCATCCCACTTCAATGCTGGTTGTGCCAGTGGCACACACAAAAAGAGGAGAAAGTGCCCTGAATTGGCAGTCAGGCCAGTTTGACCAGAGACACATCACACACAGCACCTTGCACCGGGCACAGCTAGGAGCAGCTCTAGAAAGCAGCCAAGGAAGAGAGAAGGGGGTGATTTAATTCCTGTTCTACCAACAGGCTATATATCACCCCAAGAAACTTCCCCTGCACCTTTCCTGGCCCTGCCTCCCCTTCACAATTCCCCTAATTAATTCAGGAGAAAATTAATTACAGCGGGATTTTTCAGCAGCACGGCATCTAATGATCAACTCCCCCTGCTCTAAACCAGATAATCTCAGGCTCCTATTTGCGCTGCCAAACCTGGCTCTCCCGCCTCCCCCCTTCCCACCCCAGCACAATACCCCGCTCTAATTTAGGCGGAGAAAGAGTCTCTTGGCAAAAGCGAATCAGAGCACTGAGGTCAGGCCCTGCAAAACAACAAAACTGCCTAAAGAAACCCCAAGCGTTAATCCCGTCATGCTTCCGCCAAAGATTCCCCTTTTCAAGTGTTTTCTTCCTGGTAAACAAAGTTCTCTCCATTGGGCTGTGAATTTCAGGACACGGTTGCTTAGTAATACCGGGCTGAAACCCAGGAGGTTCGTCCTCTCCCTTCCCCCTCCCCGGTCCTGGGGGAAGGCGGGGGGGGGTTGCATAGGGTTTATTAAATAAATAAATAATATTCTTAAAAGGCTATTGAAATCCAAAAGCAGGACCAAGCTGATTTACACCGCAGTTACTCCTGTCTGCAGTCGGGTTTTGCTCCCGGTAATTTGGATCTGGATGCTCTCCCCAGCCCTCCCCCCCCCAGGAGCTGGCTCTGCCCGTCTCCCCCACGCTCACAGGGATGCTCCCAAATTCTCCTGGTGCCAAGGGCACCCAGATTCCATATCTCCCTCTGAAGGAAGGGCTGCCCCATGGAACCACTGCGGACTCTGCCCATGGGTGGAGGCAGCTTCGCCCCAGCGCCCACCCCCCTGCCCAGCTGCTGGAGCATGAAATCCCTGGGCTCTCTCTGCCCATATTTCCACGACCTCTGCTTTCCCTGGAGGTGGTTGCACCATCTCGACACCCTCCACACCCACGCTGGCACCCGGCAGTTACCCTTCCCCTGAAAGCCACGTGCTCCAAACCCTGCCAGCCCCAAAACACCACCAGGGCTCAACACTCGGCCCTTTCCCATGGAGCAGCTCCTTCTCCGAGTACCCTCCACATCCCATGGGGTGGGGACAAGCTGGGGCGTGGGGCCAGGGTAGGAGATGAAGGAAAAGCACAAGGTGGAAGTGCTGGAGCCATCCCCCCTTCTCTTTCCCCCCAAGAATCCTTCACACTCTTTGCAAGAAAGCCACAAACGGTGGGTGCAAGGGGCACTGAGGGCACCCCCACTCCAGCACAACCATCACTGAACACAGGTCTGCACCAGCCTTGCTTTCCCAGTGGGACAAACAGCAAACAAATTGCTCCCTCTGCCCATCCTACTTAAATCCCAGGGGTGGTTTCAGCAGCACTCAGAGCCCAGGAGGAGACATCGATGCTCTTGGAGTGGGTACCACGGGTGAGAGGCTCCTCCGCATCAGGGGCTCCATGAAGAAAGGGTGAGCATGGGCACCGCGTCTGAAACAGCTCCTTGGCAGCCAGCTCATAGGCAAACAATAATCCTCAGCTTGGCCTTAAACAGGTCAGGAGCCTTTTCAGCCCATGGTCTGGCACAGCCACCACTTCCAAAGCCCAGTCCCCGCTGCTGTCAACAGGAGGGCAGCGCCTACGTACATCTGGCCCCAACTTCACAGCATCCTCCCAGGTGCCCAGTCTGGGCAGCTCTGGGCATGCTCCCAGCCCACCCAGAGATGGCACAACTCACAGCCCAGCCCTGCAAAGGGCACCCCGGGCCCCCACATTCCTCCTTTTGGCAAGGACCAGCCCCAGTTTGGCAAAGAGATGGGAAACCACTGGGCTGTATTGCCCTCCTCCTGGGGGAGCCTGGAGGAGCCTGTTGGTTAAATGTTTGTCCCCACTCCTGGCTGATGTGTCCTATATCATAAGTGAAAGGTGTCTTTGCCTGGGTGGCACAGAGGGCACTGCCAGCAGCCAGGGCTCACGGGAAGCAAAGCTGCAGCCCCAGTTCCCCACTAAGGATGAGAGCACACCAGCAGCAAAGGGACATTCCCCCTCTCCCACTCCAGCTATTGACTAACAGGTGCCCACCTCCTAGCACTGACAACACTTTAGGAGATCAGAGCAGGTTTTTACTTATTTCAGCCTCTTAAAACTCCACTTCAAAATTTGACTTGTGTATTATTTTGCCCAGGGTAAGGAGACATCTTTCTCTGCAAAACCAGCTGGTGCTCAGCTTCTTTGCAAAGAAGCATCCTCTGAACCCACCTCCCTCCCCTCTGCCTGTGACACCAGTCCAGCAGAAGCAGAAATAGAGAACAGGGGGTCTGAGCAACCCCCCCCCAGGACTCGGGCAGTTCAGCAGAGCCCTGTGCTGCACCAGCACTCGGCTGCAAATCAGCTGGAGAGGCTACAACCAAAGATTTAATATGAAAAGAGACCACTGGATGCTTAGAAAGTGATTCCAGTGGTAGCTTTCTGGTCTTGGAGGTGGGTTTGGTTTGGTGGGTTGGGGTTTGGGTTTTTCCCCCCATTAAAAACAAACGAACAAAAAGGACAAAGCAACCCTAACTCTTGCAAAACTCAGCTTTTCACCAAAACTCTTTCTAATCTGGGTTTGAGTACAAAAGATAAGACAACAATTTAGTGACTTTTTTAGGATTATATTAAGGAAAAACCTCTTTTCCCTGAGAAAATAAGAANTGTGTTTCAGAGTAGATTGGATATGGTATTGAGGGATCTGGTTTAGGGGAGAACTTGTAGAGTAGGGCTGATGGTTGGACTTGATGATCCCAGGGGTCTCTTCCAACCCAAATGATTCTATGATTCCACAGCAGCCCCTGGAACTGGCAGCAGGACAGGGACACCCCCACCACCACCCCAGCTCCCCATCCTCCACCCACACGAGTGGAAAACCTCTCTCCTGCTACAAGAAACAAGCAGAAATTGCAATTTTGGGGGGTGGAAACGCAGGGCAGGCAGGGGGAGATGCCCCTGGTTAAGCAGTTGGTGCTGGAGGTGCAGCTCTTTTTGGTGCACACCCCTGGCACGGGGGCAAAAAATCAGGGTTCAGTGCCAGCCACGAGCTCACACCGAGCACACATTTCATCTCTGCCCTCCCAACCAGCCCCTCCACCACCCACGGGGCTCCCTGCAACCTCTCCAGAGCTGCTCCAAAAAAAGTAAAACCCCAAGAAATAACCCCCTAAGAGCAAAGCCTGGAGCTGAGGAGGAAG
>VZTM01034104.1:0-18479 GCA_013400555.1 Jacana jacana | reverse complement strand
AAAGAAAAAAAGCCCAGGGAGGAAGAGGATTTGTCAGCTCCAGCCAGCCCCGTTCCTGCCCAACAGGTTTGCTCTCCCGTCCCGCATTGTTACTGTTCCCATGCAACACCCCCCCCCTTCCAACCACCCCCCCACCCCCCGCAGGCGTATTGGGGCACGTCCGGAAACGATTACCATCAGGTACAATAACGTTCGAGCGGCTCCAGAGCCCAAGCCAGTGCAGAAAAAACACCCTGTTCCTTCATTTTATGAATGAGTAAACCCTTATGCTTTCTATAAACGTCAGGATGAATTACCTGTGGGCATTCCCCTCCCCGCACAAACAACCACTTCTACTGCTCCAGCTTCTTGTTCTTTTAATGGAGACATCAACCCGAGTTACTTTCTTTTCTTGCAAAGAGGAGGGGGGGATATCAAAGGAGGGGGTGATGATCGTGCCCAAAGGTCTAACCTTCCCTCCCACACACACCTGCAAACAGCAAAAAGCCCTCATGGCCACTCACAGACCTGCCCTCTTGGGGGTCAGAGGCAGCAGCATCCAGGTCCCCAGCTTTAGCAGTGCCTTTCAGGAGGAATAAGGGGAGCCCAGAGAGCAGCAAAAAGCCAAGTCCTTCTGGGGGAAGGACATGACTCCATAGCTCTGCACCCAAGTGGAGGACTCCGCTTCGGGTGGCTGCAGGAGGACAACCAAGGCACCATGACCATGGGGAAGGATAGAGGAGGGGCTCAACAGACCCTGCCCAGCATCCGACACAGAGCCTGAACATGGAGCCACAATGTGCAGGTACCCTTCTGAATGCTCCACACCAGCCTCTCCTGAGCCCACCAGCATGCTGGCCACCAGTCTAGGACTGGTGAGGGGAACCACAGGTTTAAACTTCAGGAAGACCTTAGTGCTGTCCCCTCCTTTCTCACTGCAGGAACCAGGGTACCCCATAAGAAGACACCGTGTCCCAGCAAAGTGCCACCAGCCCAGGGGGAACAGGCTGTTCCCCCCACAACAGCCCATAGGCAAGATGTTCCTGTGCTGGGTCATTCCCCGCTGCTGCTTTCCTCCCCCTGCCCTGGAGCTCAGCTCTGTTTTCCAAAACACATTTGGAAGAGAAGCTGCTCCCTTTCCCAAACATGATTCACCTTCTTTCAGCATTGATAAGGCATGTCTAAAAATATACAAAGATAACCATCTCCGAGACACAGGTGTTGGCCTTTCTGGCACAGCAGCAGAGCAACAGGGAAACAACCGCATGTTGTGCTCAAGAACCTCAACCCACATTTTTTGTTTAAGGACCTGGGTACAGAAAGAAGGTCACAGAGGTACCAGCTCTCCCTGCAGGAGGCTGCCTGTAGCCAAGCAGACCAGTGCCAAGCTGGCCAAGTGTGCCTCAGAGCCCTGCACCTCTTGGAGCTGGAGGTGAGGAAGAGCCAGGACACACCAGGGAGGGATGTGGGAGAGATGGGGAAGGAGTCTTCATCAGGAAGAGGAGCCACAGGACAAGGGGGGATGGTTTAAAACTGAAATACGGTAGATTTTGACTAGATATTAGGAAGAAATTCTTTATTGTAGGAATTTGTACGGCCCAGGTTGCCCCAGCCCTGGAGGGGTTCAAGGGCAGGTTGGACAGGGGTTGGAGCAACCTGGTCTGGTGGGAGGTGTCCCTGCCCTGGGCAGGAAGTGGCACTGGATAGGTTTTAAGGTCCCTTCCAACCTGAACCACTCTGTGTCTCTCTGACTTCCTTGAGATCACTGGGTCATCCCCTGGGTCTCATGGCAAGAGTTTCAATCACACCAGTACAGCAGCACCTCTGCCGTAAAAGCAGTACACTAAGTCACAGTGGCTTTACTGGGACGACGATGGACGCCATTTGCTGTACCCATCCCCGATGAGAGGGCAAGGGGAGGAGGCTCTGCAGGCTGCCAGGCAGCCTGGGTGCACCCCAGGGAGCCCAGGACCAAGCCAAAAGTGGGAGAGCATCACATCAGCCAGGGTACCCAGCAGCTGCATCTCCAGCTGCTTCCCCATGGACACAGTCCTGGCTCAGGAAAGGGGCCTGGGGGGAAAAAACAAACACCAAAAAACCCAAAACATCCCAACAAACCCCCTCCAGGGGCTTCCTTCAAGCCCTGACTTGTCAGGCAGGCTTGCTTCGGTACTGCAGCTTATCCAAACATCTTCATCTCTTTCATAAACTCAATCCCTCCTTATCAGCCATCAGGAGGAAACACAGGAGCTTTCGCGACTCAAGTGTGGGGAAGAGCCCCGCTTTGATTAACCCACTTACTCCCCAGAGGTCACTCACAGTTCAATCCTTGTGGATTCACATGTTCTCAATCACGTACTTGGAAGCCAGGCTGGAGGTGAGAGTTTTTCTTTGCCCTACCAAGAGCGCAGGGGCAGTAGGGAGGGGAGGGTCTGCAAATATTCATTTCAGAACTGCCAGTTCCCATGACTAATGGAAACTTGTCGAAAACCAGCAGCTCTCCTTAAAGCCCCAGCTCCTGGGAGCCATGGGAATAAACAATAACCTCAACTTTAGGATTTGTTTCTTTAAAAAAAAATTAATTTTTTAAAAAATGACATTTCTACAGAGACAGGCTGCCAGGACAATTTTTTTCATGGTTACTGGAACACACCCCGAAGGGCTGGGATTTAGAGGTAAATCAAAAACTCCACAAGGTCACCTTTAAAAAGGAATTGTACTGGTTTTATATGCCCATTGCATGTCTATTAAAGCACAGGGAGTTGGGGAACTTTGTGGGTAATCTGTGAGTTCTCCTGCAGCCGAGCGAGCGCCATCCGGCACGAGCAGCCACGGTGTTCACCGAGGGCAGGCTCTCAGCTGGAAGCTCCCAAGGCTTTGCCCTGTGACACCAGAGCTAACATTTGCTTCCCAGGGAGCAGAAAACCACCACAGGATTTGTGTCAGTCACCAGGCAAGGTCTCAAAGCACAGATTTCAGGTAATGATTTGTGCTTCGGCGGGTTCTCAACACAGGGCAAGACGCAGAGACCCACCAAAGAGACACAGGGAGGGAGAAAGGCTCTTCCAAAGGGGAAAACTACCCTGATTTTGGCCAAGACCCCCTGGCAAGGCAGCCAGCCCCTTCCTACCATAGCTCACAGGGACAGGGCACAGCAAACAGCCTGTATTTAATAAGGCATTAGCAGGCAGCAGCGCTGGCATGGGGAGCACAAGGAGGTCCATTTCCCACACCCAGACATCCTGGCAGGACCCAGCTCGAAAGGCAGCCTTCCAGGATGCGGCCAGAGAGACAACACAACTTGCCCAAGGTCAAACAGGAGCCCGGGGCAGTGGAAATATCAATGCTGGTATTTTCTTTGTCACAGCCCTGAACCACAGGACCTCCCCCGGGCAGCTCTGCCCTCAGAAGCAGCAGCTCCTATTCGTGCATCCCCAGCATCAGCTGGGGGCAGCATCCCTGCTGTAGATCCAGGGCCATCTGGTTTCATGGTGGGACACTTCCCACTGCTCCCATTACCACCGAGGCCATTGTACATCCCACCATTCTGACCCAGGATGCAAAGATGAAGCACCCCAGCACCTGCATCATTCTCCAAAGCCCCCCATCCACCCAACTAACATCCTCCTCCTTGCAGTCATTTATGGCTCTTGGACTTGGTTTAGCCCCTGGTCATAGGGGGTAGGAACACCACAGCAGACTTTGTCTTCCAAAATAATTAGGTGCTTCTCTCTTTCCCAAAAACAGCTGATCTCCCATTCCTACCATGGGACACATTCACTTTTCCATACTGATGCACAGAGGAGGAAGAGGCAGATTTTCCCCAAAAAAGGTCCAATCAGCCCAAGATATTGCTGAGATCGATATTCTCTCCCAAGAGAGCGTGGGAAGCGTCCTGCTGGGAGCAGAGCCCTGGTAGCACAACTACACAAGCACACAGGTTCCCTCAGCTGTTTGCAAAGGGATCACGATGGGAGGAAGGAAGAGAAGGGAGCCCATAGCGACAGCCATAAAAAGAACTCTAAGTTAGCTTAGAGCATCACAATACACACCTGCCTGTCTCAGGCACAGCAAGGAAAGGGTGTTTTGAGAATTTTATCAGTTTTCAGGTGATCCACCAGAATGCCACCAAGCCCAAAGCCATGTTTTCTGCTCCAGAACCTCTGGATTGAAGTAGGAAACAGTCAAAAAGCTAATGCAGGATGTCCCAAAATGCCCATTTAAGCTGCCCAGCAGGACACTGAGGACAACCTGCAGCCCTTCTGCATATGAAGGGGAGCTGCCAGCAAACTCTCTCCAGTCCAACCCATAAATCTGCTAGTATGAAACTTCAGAAAAAAGAGCTGCAAAGGGAGGAGGAAGGACCTCACTTTCAGGTTCCCCAAGGGCATCCTCCTTGGGCACAACTCGGCAGCAAGGAGGAGCTGAGCCCTCTCTGCCAGGGCTGGCCAGACTGGTTAGTAGACCCAGTGCTGAGTGGAAACACAGCTGGGAGAACAATTAAAGCTGCAGGTGAAACCAGCCTGCTCATTTCCACAAGCAGCTCCCTAATAGACCACAGAGAGATTTCCTTGGGGAACAGGGAGCAAGCACATCACCTGAGGCACCTCAACCTGTAGGGAAGGAGGATACCTGGGAGAACAGCAGAGTTGGGCTGGATTAGATGGCCAGATAGGTCTTCCCCCAGATTTAATCTTTTTAATTCATTGTCATTCCCACAATAAGGCTCTGTGTTTTTAATTAAGTAAACCACAATATCATTTCAAGGAGACGTGCGAACAAAGGGCTGGCTTGCTCTCAGCAGAGCTGACGTGTGTTCCCAGCTGGATGGTGATGCTGGAGTCACCAGTTACTGAAAACCTCTCAGGCAGCTTTTCCAAAGGGGGCTTTTCCTCATTGCCCACATACTCTACCCTGCAAGGTCTTTTAAGTCAGCTGTGGGAAACTGAGAATGAACCCTTCGACGGGGGGCCATCAGCATCTCCTCGTCTTCCCAAAGTGACCTCACAGACACCTTGCCAGGCTCAGAGAACACCACACACGAGACAAGGTGGCTGCTGGAAAACTCTCACCCACAACACCTCTAAAGCCCCAAGATGGACAACCTGAGGGCACTGGTGGCAAATACCACCGTCCCCCTTTCCATCCTGCTCCCGTTTGGGCAGCAGTGGGGAAGAACTGCACATACTGGTTTCTGTGCCTGCCTGGGGCTTCCCTTCACCAGCTGATTCCTGCTTGATTTTTTTCTTTCCTGTATTGTGCCTTGAGAACTTCTGGAACCAGAGGTATCTCAGCAATTTTTGCTAATAAAGCTTCCCATCAGTTTTTCCAAGGTAAGAGCCTGGGAAGGAGCTGCATCCATCTACCAGGTGGCCCTGGCAGCAGCAGAGAAGGGAGGTGAAGAATCCCATGCCCCTGCTCATGCTGCCACGAAAAAGCAGGAGAAAAACCACAACTGAGTGTGATTCAGCATATTGTGAGCTAACAATTACACCATTATCAAAGCCCATGGTCCTCAGGGGCTTGGAGCAACGAGGTCTCCCGAGTCACAGCTCCATCCAGAACCACTTACTACAGAAATTGCCCTACTCTAGCCTTTTTTATTCTTGTCCCTACATACCTTTTGATTAACAACGTAAGATCCTCTGTGTAACTGACTGCTGAAAGGAGAAGTGACCTTCAGTACTACTCACCAACCACAGAGAGACTTACTGGGAAAAGGCCCCCCCCTCAACACTGATAACTGGGTTTTTTACTCTTATTACAGACCATACATTTCAGACACTGCTCAGCAGAACCACATGATGGTTCTCCCATCCTTATGCTCTATGGAAGGAGGAGCCAAGGGGCACTAAAACCCAACTGTAATATTTTAGCAAGTGTCTGTGTGCTGCTCCCCAACACTCCCTTGCCTACATGACCCAAGTGCAAATCCAACCAGCTCTCCCAAAACGCAGGAGACAACAGCGGCTTTCTCCTTTCTAAAGTCCAGGCTACACCTAGAAGTAAAAGGGGGGGACAGAAGGGAATGGTGAAAGGAAATCTTTACTTGATGGTGCCCCTTCCTGAACAGTTTGCTTTAAAAGCAACACTCCCATCAAACTGGTGAGCTCTGCATTATGTTTAAGACTCTTTTCAGGCTGGTTGGTTTAGTTTTTTTAAGGTTACCCTTGCTTAATTTAAAGACTTGGAGGGAAAAAAAAAAAGTAAATGATTAGCCACAGTACTATAAGGCAGNTAATGCAGGATGTCCCAAAATGCCCATTTAAGCTGCCCAGCAGGACACTGAGGACAACCTGCAGCCCTTCTGCCTATGAAGGGGAGCTGCCAGCAAACTCTCTCCAGTCCAACCCATAAATCTGCTAGTATGAAACTTCAGAAAAAAGAGCTGCAAAGGGAGGAGGAAGGACCTCACTTTCAGGTTCCCCAAGGGCATCCTCCTTGGGCACAACTCGGCAGCAAGGAGGAGCTGAGCCCTCTCTGCCAGGGCTGGCCAGACTGGTTAGTAGACCCAGTGCTGAGTGGAAACACAGCTGGGAGAACAATTAAAGCTGCAGGTGAAACCAGCCTGCTCATTTCCACAAGCAGTTCCCTAATAGACCACAGAGAGATTTCCTTGGGGAACAGGGAGCAAGCACATCACCTGAGGCACCTCAACCTGTAGGGAAGGAGGATACCTGGGAGAACAGCAGAGTTGGGCTGGATTAGATGGCCAGATAGGTCTTCCCCCAGATTTAATCTTTTTAATTCATTGTCATTCCCACAATAAGGCTCTGTGTTTTTAATTAAGTAAACCACAATATCATTTCAAGGAGACGTGCGAACAAAGGGCTGGCTTGCTCTCAGCAGAGCTGACGTGTGTTCCCAGCTGGATGGTGATGCTGGAGTCACCAGTTACTGAAAACCTCTCAGGCAGCTTTTCCAAAGGGGGCTTTTCCTCATTGCCCACATACTCTACCCTGCAAGGTCTTTTAAGTCAGCTGTGGGAAACTGAGAACGAACCCTTCGACGGGGGGCCATCAGCATCTCCTCGTCTTCCCAAAGTGACCTCACAGACACCTTGCCAGGCTCAGAGAACACCACACACGAGACAAGGTGGCTGCTGGAAAACTCTCACCCACAACACCTCTAAAGCCCCAAGATGGACAACCTGAGGGCACTGGTGGCAAATACCACCGTCCCCCTTTCCATCCTGCTCCCGTTTGGACAGCAGTGGGGAAGAACTGCACATACTGGTTTCTGTGCCTGCCTGGGGCTTCCCTTCACCAGCTGATTCCTGCTTGATTTTTTTCTTTCCTGTATTGTGCCTTGAGAACTTCTGGAACCAGAGGTATCTCAGCAATTTTTGCTAATAAAGCTTCCCATCAGTTTTTCCAAGGTAAGAGCCTGGGAAGGAGCTGCATCCATCTACCAGGTGGCCCTGGCAGCAGCAGAGAAGGGAGGTGAAGAATCCCATGCCCCTGCTCATGCTGCCACGAAAAAGCAGGAGAAAAACCACAACTGAGTGTGATTCAGCATATTGTGAGCTAACAATTACACCATTATCAAAGCCCATGGTCCTCAGGGGCTTGGAGCAACGAGGTCTCCCGAGTCACAGCTCCATCCAGAACCACTTACTACAGAAATTGCCCTACTCTAGCCTTTTTTATTCTTGTCCCTACATACCTTTTGATTAACAACGTAAGATCCTCTGTGTAACTGACTGCTGAAAGGAGAAGTGACCTTCAGTACTACTCACCAACCACAGAGAGACTTGCTGGGAAAAGGCCCCCCCCCTCAACACTGATAACCAAGTTCTTTTTACTCTCATTACAGACCATACATTTCAGACACTGCTCAGCAGAACCACATGATGGTTCTCCCATCCTTATGCTCTATGGAAGGAGGAGCCAAAGGGCACTAAAACCCAACTGTAATATTTTAGCAAGTGTCTGTGTGCTGCTCCCCAACACTCCCTTGCCTACATGACCCAAGTGCAAATCCAACCAGCTCTCCCAAAACGCAGGAGACAACAGCGGCTTTCTCCTTTCTAAAGTCCAGGCTACACCTAGAAGTAAAAGGGGGGGACAGAAGGGAATGGTGAAAGGAAATCTTTACTTGATGGTGCCCCTTCCTGAACAGTTTGCTTTAAAAGCAACACTCCCATCAAACTGGTGAGCTCTGCATTATGTTTAAGGCTCTTTTCAGGCTGGTTTAGTTTTTTTAAGGTTACCCTTGCTTAATTTAAAGACTTGGAGGGAAAAAAAAAAAAGTAAATTATTAGCCACAGTACTATAAGGCAGACATCTGCAGGTCAAAGAGATACTCCCTGGGCAACAAGGCTGGAAGTCACCAAGAGCAACAGGTCTACACAGCCATGAGGGAAACCAAGGAGCCCTCTGGGGCTCCTCTGTCAGCCAGGAATGATGGAGGAACCATGTGCCCCAACCCCAGGAATCATCAGCACCTTCTTCACACACCACAGCAGCACTCGGATGGACAAGAAGGACCTGTCCCCCGGCCTGGCCAGTCACTCCTTGCTATTGCTTTCTCCAACCAACCAACCTTCCCACCTCTCATCCCAAACCCACTTCTTCCTCCACCCTATCATAGGGGCATCGAGTTTTCAAAAAAACCCTGTTTTGCTTTTAAAAGGAGCATTAAAAATATATATATATATTTAAAAAAAAAGAAAAAGTTCAGAAACATTTCTTCATTCTTCAGGAATGATTAATTATCTGCCTTGGCAGAGTGTAAAATACCTCACTAGGGCTGCAGGCTGGGCTGAGTTATTGAGTGAGAGCGCTCGGAAAGCTCCCCCCGGCTCCCGAGTACACAGCCAGGGCCACGAGCTGAAATTCAAGCACACGCTGCCGAGAGGCAAGAGGCACAAACACCCCTTTTCTAGGGGAAAAAGGGTTGGGGGACGTGCACTGCAACGAGGGGCTGGTTTCTTCAAATAAAATCAGTTCTTAATAATCCACAATTAGAGCAGACGGTGGCTGAGTCAGCGGAAACACCTTGCTTGAAACTGGGTTAGGTCCCACGTACATCTCTCCCCAGGCACTGGCACAGGGCAGACTTCCAGACCCAACCTGCTCCCCAGGGATGCTCCAGCACCAGGTACCATCCCACCAAGATGAGAGGACATTTCCCACCTCCTGGCACTCGAGGGGAGGATGGACTAAGGGTGCAACCCCTCAGGAGGATATTACAATAAGCATCTTGAAAAGCAGAAATATAAGCCAAGGTGGGTCTCCACACCACCATGCCAAGGATGCAAACCATCCCCTGGATGACAGGGGCCATCTAGAAGGTACCATCTCTGGGATGGTTTCTTCCCTGAAATAATGACCTTTCACAGTTGGGAGAGGAGAGTGGGGAAGGAGGAAGCTGGGTGATAGTCACACTAAAAGCCCAAGGCTGTTTGCTGAACTTGGGGATAAAGGATCGCAAAGGACATGTTTGCAGAGTGCAGTTTTGCAACTGGAGATGCACCAGAGCGTGCTTCAAGCCACGGGAGCATTAGCATCCAGAGAGGTCCTCTCCTTGACAGCCACGGAGTGAGCTGCAGGAGCCAGCATCCATTCCTGCCTCACCTTTTTAGGACATTTGGAGCTTTTTTTTCATTTGCTAGCAGCAGCTCTCCCATTTGGACTTCATCATGTTGAATCACAACCACACCGTGCAGCTACTCCTGACCAGCCCAGAACTCTCCTTCCTCCTTGGGACACCCTCAAGAGAGGGACAGGAGATGAGTCCCATCCAACCAAACCACCTCTTTGCCCGTATCTCACCCCCATGCAGAACGTGCAGCAGCTCCCTGCAATGAAAAGCTGAGGAACCCCATCCCTGGGACCCACCACCCTAGGGTGGGCAGCCCAGAACCCACCCCCCCAACACGGTGCTGCCAGACACTGGGGGCAGCCGGCGCCTGGTGCTGCCCTAAGCCCATCATGTGCAGCAGAAGCTGATGCCAGCAGCAGCCACTGCACCACCTCCCTGCTCCAAATCAGCTTAAACCCACCCAGCCGAGCCGCTGGGGCTGTGCAGGTTGTGTCGTTGTAATTAAATCAGATTTACTCACTCACATACACCCCCCACCCCTCGTCACCCTCGCCCCTTTTCCCAAAAGGAATTCTAATGACTGCTGGGGGGTGTGTGGTGGTGAAGGGCTGTGAGCATTGCACTGGCCCGCTGAAAGGAGAGAAATCAGGAAATGCAAGGCTTAATTCTCCACTTCTCCTAATCCTCCACAGGAGCTAACGAACCACCCAGCTGGGTCCAGGACTCGTGGCGCCATTCACCCACCAACGCAGGCAGCGGCGGCTGTTGCCAAGTTGGGGTTTCACGCCAGGATTGATGCCAGCAGAGCCCTGGGCATCTCTGGGTTTATTTTGGGATAACGGGGTAACACGGAGCAGGGAAGGAGGACTGCAAAGCAGGGGGCTGGAGGTGTGTGCGTCCTGGTTCACCTACACCCCTCTGCCACCACCAGCAGGGCTCCCGTCCCCCACGCAGCTCTTCAAGCCTCTGTGGCCAATTCGCACCCAGCTCAAATTGCTCAAGACCAAAAAGGCAATTATGGGTTTGGGGTTTGTTGTTTTCTGATGGCGGGTTAGATGGCTCACGTTCCAGCAACCACCAGCCCTGCTTTTCCAAAGCAAACGTTGGTACAAGGCAGGAGAGCTGGAGCGGCGGATCTGGCTCCCGGGGACACGTGCGCTCCTGGCAAAGGAACCGTTTCCCCAGCGCAGCCCAAAACCTCTCCTGTGCATGGAGGGGGGAACCTCACTTTGCTGCTTTGGCAGGAAGAAAGGCTCTAGGCCAGGCTTTCTGCTGGCATTGCTGGATGACCATAAAGACAACGGGCTGCTTTTTCTTTCCTGGGATGAGAAACACAAAGCCCGGAGTCTCCAGGACCTCAGGGAGCCAAGGTCCTGCTGCTGAACTTATCTCCAGCAGAACTTTGGACTCACTGTTGCTACAATCAGCTAAACGTGGACAGAGCTGGAGCCAACAGCTCCTGCCCTGTCCCACACCCTCACTGTCCCACTGCCCTGCTGAGAGCTACAAGTTTCCTCATTCCTTCTGCTCCTCACCAACACAGACTCAGAGCCTCAAGGGTCCTCTTGGTCCCACACCTCCAGCTCCTTCAGCACCAACGGTGAGGAGCATCATGGCCCTCCTGCAGGCTACAAACCTCTCCCCAGCCTGCTGCCCAGGAGACTGAGGGCAGTTAAGTGGGCAGAGAGGAAGAACGAAGGTGCCAGGTTTGCCTGGGGAGTTGGCAGTGAGGACTTCCACCAATTAACATCTAAATATCCTTTCAACTGCACTTTTAGCCTACAATAAGGAGATACCAAAGATGGGGAGAGATGTTTGGTTTTCTCATCCCATGAGCCCAAACCCCACAGTACAAACTGGTCATCACCATTATAACCACAGGAGCATCCTCCCCTTGCCGCAGGGGCTCTGCGGGGAACCATCGCATTTCCACACCGGCAGCACACACCCACATCCCCAGGAGTGGGAAGACAGCCTTCAAATTACAGCAATTAACGTTATGTATATTAATAAACGAGTCTGGTTTTCCCAACAGGGTAACCTGCAGGGGCTTGTTGGCAGAACCAGGAGGCAAATAGCTGGCTTTGCAGCACGAGACCGTGGCGGAGCTCTGAGGGTCCTGGGAACACATCCTTCCCCACTGCAGGGAGAGGTGGAAGGGACCACCAGTGTCCCCCCCCCACTCCTGCCCCAGAGCACCCAGAAAGCTCCTGCAAAGCCTTGAACGAGCAGCCCGGGAAGATGACACTCCATTTCCACCAGCAGGTATCTGCAGGGACTTCTGAAGCTCCCATACCTGCATGTCCCCTGCACCCAGCGCTGCCCAGTCAAACCAGAGGCCATGCCAACCCCCAGCTGCTCCAGCAGGGACAAAGCACTGGTAGGAAGGCAGGGAGATGGGCAATATTTGTAATAACTAAAACACTAATGAGCAGGTCACTCTTTCTCCCTCCTCCTGGGGCCAGGACCAGCTTCTCATCCCACTCCAGCCTTTTCTTTCCTCCGAGCCTGGGAAGGTCTCATCTATTTTATTTTTAGGCTGCTGTTTTTGAAGGCACAGGGTGGATGTAGGTATAAAAGGAGCCATTTACTCCAAGCCCTGCCCTTCCCCATCCCTTTCCAAACACTTCACAGCCTGTTTTGCTTTTCCAATCAAGGAAGAGAACACTCGGCGAGCAAGACTAGACACAGGGAGAGGAAACAGCGGTTTACTTCACCATCCAAGGCAAATTATGCCACCTATGATGCAAGCCACCCATTCCCACTGCCAGCTGCATGCAATGGGCTAATTACACCTTCCCTGGGGCACAAAGGAGCCCTCACACCACAGCCACATGGGCAGCTCCTTCGCCCAGCCCAGAAACACCATGCAAGTCTGCAAACCATGGCTCCATCATGGGGAATTAGGGCAGGAGTTCAAGGGAACACCTGAAATTCATCCCCAAGGGAGTTTTCTTGTCACCATACCCACGAGCATCCCAGCTAGGATTCCCCATCGCACCCCTCAGGGCCACCTCGGACCTGCCACCAAGCCACAGGGGCCACCCGTGTCCATCCCCTCCCTCAGCTGGGCTTCCAGCCCCCCTGACCCCCCAGAGCACAGACAATAATATTGCATTTTATATGGAAAACACTAAAATGGGATCACACCTTTTAAAAAGATATTTCCACCTCGCTGCCTACAACCAGGCCCTGCCTTTCCCTCCCCCTCCCCACCAGACTTTGCTATCAGGCCTCTAAGCCTGTTTAATTGAAAAAAGGTGATTTCAGCTAATTGACAGCAGATGAGTTACACTGCTAAGAAGCAAGGGAACATTTGACCAGGGTGATTTATGGCAGCAGAGAACCAGCCATCCCAGGTTTTAGCATCCCACTCGCAATCCCCACTGCCAAAACAGTTCAGCTGGCAAAAAAAAAAAACCCAAAAGTAATTAGTGTTTAATTTCTTAACAATTTTTTTTTACCTTCCTTTTAATTGTGCTACATAAAACTGTCCAAGAACTTTACAGCCTCCAAAGAGACGTCCTGGACCAGTCCCCTTTGCTGGTTTTAATTAGGGTGAGACATGGCTGGCACGTTAATTCACAGAGGAGGGGAGAACGTCAGACCACGCTCCAGGAACGTTTTGCCATTACAAGCACCCAGCTAATGTGGGCAGGCACCAGCAGAGCTGTGGGGAGCAGGGGCAGCCCCCCCCAGAGCTCAGTAACACACTGCTGGAGCCCAGGGCTGATGTGTCCTGCTCACAGTGGGACAGTTTGACCTCGGCACACCAAGCTTAAAAAGTGAAGGAAAATATGCCCCTTTCCCATTACATCAGGTACTTCTCAGTCACTTCTCTTGTTCTTTCCCCTTCTTGCTTGTCCACCTTTGCTTCTCTCCTCTTTCCCACCTTCTGCAAAGAATCTAGAGAATTCTGAGGTCTGGTGTCCTAGAAAATCAGCTAAAAGGGAAGAGGAATCTCTCCAGCAGGAGAATTTCCTCTCCTTGAAGACCACAGCAGAGAGGTCAGAACTCAATGATCTTTAAGATCCCTTCCCACCAAAACCATTCTATCATTCTAAGATGACCAAAACACAAAGGGTTAGAGGGGAAAATTAGCTCAGCTTTCAGCACTTGCTACCCAGGAGCTTTGGAGCTAAAGGATATTCCTGTGGGATTGAGTCAGGAGGGACCCCAATACTGGACAGGGTTTGTGGAGATCCTCATCCTCATACACCCAGCTCCAGTGGGAGCTGTGAAGAACATGGTCCCAAAAAACACCACCCAAAGCAGAGGAGGCCTCATGGAGATACACCACACATCTTTGGCCACGGCAGGCAGCAGAGGAGAAGCAGGAAAGGAAGGCTGGGCTGCAGCCCACCCAATCCCACAGCACTCCAGAGGAATGGGGGCATGGATGGAACTGCAGCCCCAGCTCTTTGTCCCAGTTTGCAATGAACTGCAGAGCCACCAAGGATCTTGTATCAGCCCAGTTCCTAGCCCACACCTCCTCCTGATTTCACAAAGCTATAACTACAGGTTTCAAGAAAGTCTTCAGCAAAGTAGAGGTGAGAGATCTGTCCAAGAGGCAGCTGGAACATCAGCCCATCCCTTGTAGGACACCAGACCTCAGAATTCTCTAGATTCTTTGCAGAAGGTGGGAAAGAGGAGAGAAGCAAAGGTGGACAAGCAAGAAGGGGAAAGAACAAGAGAAGTGACTGAGAAGTACCTGATGTAATGGGAAAGGGGCATATTTTCCTTCACTTTTTAAGCTTGGACCTACTTAGAAAATCTTGGGATTCCTGGAAAGGATTTTTCCAGGGGAAAACAAAGGATTAGTCCCTTAATGAACAGACAATCCAAGCTGCAGCTTGGATTTGCTCAGCTGTGTTGTCTGAAGAACGAAAAACAATAATCAGCTATTTCATTCCTGGGTTCAGCCTTCTTCCCATGCTAAATCCCTTGGCAACATCACACCGACACGATAGCCGAGGCACGCAGCCCCCCAGCCCCATTGATCTGCAGCTCACACAGACCTCAGCCAAGTCCAGGAGCCTGGAACAACACAGTAAAAAACCAAGAGAAGAAGTTCAACCTCACCTACCTCCTCTTCCACTGCCTCCTCTGGTGCGTGGAGACTGCTTGGGGTCCCCACATCCAGCTCCTGCTTCTCCTGCAAAGCCCCATCAAGCAAACCGGGCTGGGTCTCTGCAGGGAGTTTGTAACTGACACTGGGATTAGGGACACCTGAGAGGAGGTTTTGAGGGCTGCTAAGGAAGCTGGGAAACTGTTGGGGAGGGGTGTTTGTGTCAAAAATTGGCCTCAGGTGCTCAGCCTTCCTCTAAAGGTGTGATTTGCTACAATTAAGAATTAAATGAGGAAAGCTGTGTCAGCCCCTAGAGCCTGTCTTGCAGAGGTCAAAGCTGCCGTTGCAGGGACAGCCCTTGCAGCTAGGGCTTGTTCCAAGCATGTGCAGCAATCAAAAATATCCTTATTAATCACAAATATTCTTATTAATCACCATCATTTGCACGGCATGACCACGGGGAGCTCTGTAGGTACCTAATAGAGCTGGTGCTAAGCACCTATGGAGTCTGCAGCCCAGTGAGCTCTCATGTCACCCCACGCTTCCAGCCATTCCAGCAAGGACAGAGAGCTTTAAAAAAAAAAAAAAAAGGGAAAAAACCCACAAAACAAGAGTCTTTTTCCATCCTCCTCATCAGCCATGAGCAGTACCACGCACCCTTTGTGTACCCACCACTGTTTTTATTTTAAATGAATTTCTGATTATAAGCTACAACCAGCTCTGAGAGCCTTTACACAGCAGTGACAAGGGGACACGAGTCCCCAGCTCAGCCTGCTGGCTGTGACAGAGCTTTCCCTCCAAGGAGGTGAGAAGAGGAGAAGTCCAGCATGGAGAGAACAAGACCCACAGGCTTACACACAAATCCCACCTTTCAGGGGGCTTTGGAATAAGTTTAACCCCAGTTTGCCCCTTATCTCCCAGTAAGGAGGCAAAGCCAGATGTTCCACACTTCTCCTTGCAGATGAGGGGTGTAAATGCTTGCATCTCCCCAAGTGAGTAGGGCTGGAAGTTCTCCTAGATGGGTGCATCATCATAGAATCATAGAATGTTCCAGGCCAGAAGGGACCTCTAGGGTCATCTAGTCCCACCTCCCCACAGCCAGCAGGGACACCCCCAACTAGACCAGGTTACCCAGGGCTTCCCCGAGTCTCCCCTTGAATATCTCCAGGGAAGGGACCTCCACCACCTCCCTGGGCAACCTGTCCCAGTGGTCCATCACGGAACGTCACTGTACCAGGTAAACTGTAGGATGGGAAAGGGAGAGCCCCAGGACAACCCCTGGGGGTGGGGGGTGTCTGGAGGCTCAACAAAGGGTCCCTGCATGCAGGGAAGCCTCCAGAAACAGGACCTTGTCTGACACCCAAAAGCACACTCCAAGCATTGCGTAGGAAATAAAAACTATGATTTCCAGCCACTGTTGTACAGATTACTGGGGTTTTATGAGGTTTTTTGCTATGTCAAGGGAATGCAAGCAAGAAAAACTGGGGAAAAAAAAAGAAAAATGGGGTGGGGGGGAATAAATCACCTGCTCAGAAAAGCCCAACCACCTGCACCCAAACACCATGAGGGTGTTTGCTGGAAATCCCCAAGCGCTCTGCTGGGAGAGAAGCTGGGTCCCTGATGTGCATCCCAGGGGGAGCAGGATGGATCCCACACCCCCAACACTGCTAAGCTGTTAAAACAAACACAGGAATAAAGCACACACAGCCTCCAAAGCCACACACCATCAACTCTGGGACCCGAGCAGGGCCTGGAAATTGCTGTCCCCCCCACACCTTGAAGAGCTGGCCGGCAGCTCCCTCCAGCAGATGGGTTTTACAAGCCCTGGAGGAAAAGTAACATCTCAAGGAGAATCTCTAACTGCCTGTAAATACACCCCAGCTGATGCAGGGAGAGATGAAATGGGGCAGAGATAGGGATGGGGATGGAAAACTGGAAGTGGGGGAGATGGCTGGGGCATGCCCATGTGCCCCCCAGCCGCTCACCTGGATTCCTCCTCTTTCTCCTCCTCCTTCTCCTCCTCCTCCTCTTCCTCTCTGCAATGGCTCCTGCCTTCTAACTTCATATTTATTCAATCTGAAGCAAAGAAAATTAACCAGCAGCTGTCCCTGAGCCTTCCCCATCCTGGGTTGGGGGTGGTGGTCTGCTCCCCCTTTTCCCCCAAGCAGTGGGATGAAAGCCAGTGAGGGGCCTCCTGTCTGCTAAGCCTTCACCAGAATGGGATCCTCATGTTTGCAACCCAAGGAAAACCAAATCTGCCTTCCCCAAGCCGTCACTCACACCCCTTTGTCCCCAGGGGTACCACCGCCAGCCTCAATACCCCGAGCCCTGGGGCGCATCCCTGTCCTGAGCCATCCCTGCTGCCACCAGAGCTGCATCCTCGTGGCATCCACCCCTCTGTCCATGCACCCATTGGGGTCCCGGAGGGTCTTTTCTGGAGCTGGAGCTGGCTGGGGCTCAGGGCTTGCAGGGAATTACTGAGCTGCAGGATGGGTTTTCCCAGCAAAGCAGCCCCCCCCGCAACCCGTGTGCCTCTGGTGCACCCGGGGATGGAGGGGGCTGTAATGATGATGTTTCAGGATGAGTGAAAGCGACAAGAAGGGGAAAGAAGTGGTGATTTGGCACCAGGGGGGTAGCACAAAGGGGCTCTTTAAAGCTGGACCAAAGGAGGAAGCCGAGCTGAGTCAGAAGCAATTCTTGCTGCTTTCAGTGTAGGGGTAAAAAAGGGCCATAATCAATAGGGCAGGGTGGCGAGTTACTCTTTAGGAGGAGAATCAGCACAAGGAGCTTTCACTGGCTCCAGGTTGGCCCTAGAAACCCAAATGCCAGCTGAAAAGCATCCAAGGGCACGTGGCAGGTCGAGAGACGCTGGCGGGGAGCTCGTCCCGCACTGGGGGATGCTGCAGGTCGGGGCTGGGGAGGCTGGAGCATGACAAACCCAGCCAGCGCCGCGTCCTGCACCCCCTGCCAGAGCTCAGCCCCTCGAAAGGATCAGGCAAAAGGGAGACAGAAGCCATTCAAAAGCAACTCCTTGAGCACAGAGCGCACCCTTATCAGCACCCATAGGCACCAGACGCTGCAGCGCACACAAAAGGCAAAAGGCAGCCCCTTGGGCCGAGCCAACTGGTCTTAATATTTGCATTTGGTAAAGCAAACTAATAAATCCCCATGGGTTTATCCGTGCTTCCAGTTTGTATTTATTAGGAGGAATGACAGGCAGGTTTTCCTCCTGGTTACACAGGTAAATAGCAATACAGCTCCCACGCCCTTCCCTTTTTAACGGCCCAGCTTTCTGTTTGCTCGCCGTCCCTGAACAAGCTGGGACTAAACCTCCCACCGACCCGAAAGGCAACTGGCCTTTGAAGGAAATATCAGTGACAAACTCCCAAAGGGAGTCTGAGCAGCCAGCCCTGGAGCAGGGGCTGCAGCTGCGGGGCCAGAGCCTGAGCAGTATCGGCAACAGGTCCTGGTTCTTAAGAACCACAGTTCCTCCAACTCCCCCGGGTGCTTCTGAGCTGAGCAAATGGGTTTCAGAGGAGAGGACCCAAAATTCGGTGTTTCAGACCAAGAGGTTTGTCCCAGTGGTGGAAGCGGGGGGAGGCAGGCACAGGACACGACACACAGTGCAGAGAAACCAAGCCAGGGCTACAGAGGGATCCTGCCAGTTACACCAGTGAGTTTCAAGTCACCGTGGCAGCACACCAACCACAGTTAGACCCAGTCCATGCTCAGGAGGCTACTGTGCTGCTTACATGAAAGAAGACCCTTTTCTTTCCTTTTCCTTTCCTTTCCTTTCCTTTCCTTTCCTTTCCTTTCCTTTCCTTTCCCCTTTCCTTTCCTTTCCCCTCTTCTTTCCTTTCCCCTCTCCTCTCCTTTCTCCTCTCCT
>VZTM01034103.1:33550-51975 GCA_013400555.1 Jacana jacana | reverse complement strand
GGGCCGGGCCGGGCCAGGCCAGGCCCCGCCTGGCCACTCCTCAACCCACGGCCTCCGGGCGGCGGCCGGAAGCGCTAACGCGCCTCTCCCCGCCCTGACAACGGCCGCTGGCAGCTGACGGCACAGGCACACCCGTGGCGCGTAGGAAGTGGCGTTAGGGCCGAGCGACGGGCGTTGCTAAGCAACGCGGCCCAGTGCCGCCGGACACCCGCACTTTCCAATTCTTAGCAAATTAACAACTTCTCCGCGGTCAGATCTATTCAAATACATCGCATGTGTGACGAGCGCATCTTTATTACAAAAAAAAAAACCCAAACACGGCAGCAAGCCACCAGGGCCTCACAAAGCTTTCACCACGGGCCTGCTACAACCCTTTCATGGCAATGAGTGACGTTATAACAGGATGCGATTGGTGTCTTCAGCCTTGCTTACACTAGATGGCACGTCTTCCCCTCTTTTAAGAGTAACACTTTCTGGTTTATAAAGTTTACCTTGGTCAACCGACCAAATTTGTGGTGCAGGGTCCTCACCCATACAGGCTTCTGAGAATGTTTCTATTTTGGACCAATTGTGGTCTTTTTTGGTAGTAAGATCTATTAAGAAACTTCTCCAGTGAGCACTCCGGTCATGAATCTAGAGAAAAGGGGGAAAAATAATTACATCTGAATTTTTTCTAACAACAACTTTAATAACTGAAGATTTAATCCAGAGCAAAATCAAATAGTCCTGGGGTTAATTCCGTAATACTGTGCTCAAATGCAAAAGCTGAACTCTCAAAAAGACAAGAACAAGTCTGTTTTGCCAACTCTGCACTGATTTTCCATCTCTGCTGTCAGAGAACACTTCCAAAGGAAGCTAAAGTTTTAATGTACAGGGAAATGTTAACTTAAAAAATGTTAACTTTGTGATTGGGAAAAAATCTTGTTTTGTCTTAGCAGTCACTTCAAGGACCCGAAGGTCTCTGAAAACAGCTGAGCTCAGCAATCCATTTTTTAGCATATCACAGCACTGGAAACAGGTAAAGTCATGTTGGCAACACAAAGATGTTCTGAGCCATCACATTATGGCCTCTGTGTAAAGGGCTCAAAAGACTCCAGAGACTGTGGCAATATAAAACATGCTGCCACTCCTTTTTTTTTTTTTTTTCAGAACATGATTCAATCAGTACTAAGCATTTTAAATAACTAGTCCTTCATACGTTTTTGTAAGATTAGTTTTTCCTTTTGAAGGTATTACAAGTACTTGGGAGATGACTGGCTGGAGAGCTGGTAGTAGGAGCCGATTTGTGTGTCGATGGAGAAAAATTCTGCACACTTTAGAAATATGTATTTTAAAAGCTGTGTATAGCTGGTAGATCCGTCCCCCAACCTCCTAATCATCACCAACATGCACCCTTCATTAAGGCAAGAATTTTCTCTCATTGGTTAAAATGTCACCACTGCCATCTGCCTGTCACAAAGACACCTGAGGGGCAGCATACCAACACGTGTCTGCGCAAGGTTGACATGTCCGTGAAGGTTCTCTCGCAAGCTCTGCACTTGTACGGCTTTTCCCCTGTGTGAATGCGTTGGTGGCGCCGCAGAGCGCCTTGTTGGGTGAACGTTTTCCCGCACTGCTCACAGAAGTATGGTCTGGTCTCTAAAACAAAAAAAACCCCAGGAAGCACAGAGTTGGAAGGCAGGTTCTTTTGGCCTTAATTTCAGCAGACAAAAAGCCTGAAGAGTTTTTAAATATCACCATCGATAAAGTGGTGTCTGTAGCAAGTATGTGCTTGAGGCCATAATTTTTAAAGTTATGTAGTTTCTTGGCTGCAAAGGAAAGCCTGAGCACAGCTCTCATCTTGCAAGGGCAATAGCAGCAACTACAGCTGCTCTCTGCTCTGACCTCCTTCAGCAGTACTAAATAGGCCTCAGTCTTGTAGGCAAGCATCATCCAATATGATAAATGACAGTATCCTGCCCTGTTTAACAAGCCAGGATCAGTATAAGGCCTGCTTCTCCTCATTACTTAATTCAAGAAGCGTATTAAAGTGGTTCTGGAATAAAATGTCACCATTCAGACTGGAAAGTACTTCAGATTCAAGCTTCCAGTGCTGTTTATTTTCCCAGCGCGGATGAGTTTGTTTCCTTACCTGCATGGACATTACTGTGCTGGGCTAGCGAGGCTCTCAGTCCAAACGTCTTCCCACAAACCTCACACTTGTAGGGCTTAGCACCCATGTGGCATCGTTTATGACATTTCAAATATTCATTGGTAGCAAAATGTTTTCCACACACATCACATTTAAAAAGGCGTTCTCCTGAGCAAAGAGAAAAAGGCATTCTGAATTTTTTCAGCAGAACTTTGTACTTCAAAGTTGGTTTTCAGATGTCTTGCTATCTATAGTAGTTCTTTTCCGGTACTTGAAGTCTCTTTTGTGAGTTACAAAAACAAGTATGCACCTTCTTCAAATCCCAACTAGCAATTTCCAGTATTATAAAGTATAAAGGAAGAAACCAGACGGAAGGAATGGAAGTATTTATTGCCTACCTGTGTGGGTCCTTTTGTGGCCAGTGAGTTTGCCTTTATCAGCAAAGCAAGCCCCACAGTCCTCACAAATATATGGTTTTTCCCCTGTATGGGACCTAAATGGAATAAACCACAAATAAGTATTAATAACATAGCTCTTGTAGTGCATTCTTAAAATACTGCATTTGAAACTGCACTCTATGCGCTACAGGCAACATATATTTTTTAAATGAGGTGGAAAAAAGTACTTTCTGCTTAGTCAGGAAATAGAGTGCTTGCCAGTATAGGTGCTATGCTAAAGCACTGATATTCCTGTTTAAGGTTTACCTTTTCCTCACTCTCAGGCCCTACAAAATCCACTTTTCTTTCACAAGTTATAGCTCATGGTACCGGTATCGGAAGGGAGAAAGCAGGGAAGATGACAAGCTGCTCTTGCACTAGAGACTGAAATTGTCCCCAGCACAATGCCAGCAGCAGATCTTGTAGGAAATGGGGGCCAGGTTCTTGGCTTTCATAATCCCCATCTCATGCCCTCTGGCCTGCAAACTTATACTGACAGGATATCCCCATTTTTAAAACAAAAGGCCCTAAACGAAGTCAGGCAAGCTGTGCTTCTGAACACGTGATTTTACTAGCTGAAATAGGATAAAGTCTGAGCCTAATGTCTGGTCTTAACACTGTGCTGACTTCTTTTATTTCAACCCAAATATCATGATGTGGAAAAACATGGATAACTTTTTTGAGTCAGGCAAAATGCTGCAAATGTGAGACAGCCAGTTACCCAACACAATCCTGTGAGTCAATGTTTTGCTGCAGTCATACTGCATCTTCCCCACAGCACAGCTCTGCTGTGTTTCAGCTGACGCAAATTCTCTTGACATTTCAGATGTTTTGCTGGTCCTGAACCAGTATACCTCACCATTTTTTAAATCGCTGTAAGAACGCTTGGGAGGCAGAAGCAAGTTACTGTCCCCACTGCAGGGTACACAGTCTCTAGTAATGGGATTTCTCTCAGCTTGTTGAGCTTTCCAAGAGTCAACCTCCCTTAGTAAACTATCTGCTAGGCTCCCTGTTTGGAGAAAGATGTGAAATTTCAGGGATGATTCATCTTCTCGAGGGAGAGGATACATTTAACTCAGACACCACCAGACAGTTAAGTTCCAGTGACTACAGAAGGAGCCATATGAGAAGTCCAGCTTTGTACTGCATGCGAGAAATGAAGGCCCACACTAAATGACTCGCTCAGAGTGATAAAGAGCGAACAGGGCTCAGCATATACGTCTCTGAGGTCCTTTACTAATTCTTCAGCCTATGTTACTTTTCATCAGTGAAGGCTGTCATCTTGTTTTGAACAGTCTCAAATAACTGGTTTTTGCTTACAAGTTCAGATAAAGCACATTTCAAAATGCCTACCAGAACTGATGCAATGACCAGATGCAGACGAAGCCTTTATGTAAAAGAATTAATCACAGACACTACAGAACAAATTATACCCCAGTGTTCTAATTATAAGGACAAACAAGCAAGAAGGACTCAGAATTGGGAAGTCAGAAGAGAAGAAAAGAAGTGCTGAAGTATGCTGGGCATGCAGATAGTGGTAATGGGAGAAGCAGTACTGTAGGCTGACCTGGTATGGATCTTAAGTTGTGATGGCTGAGCAAATTTTGAATGACAAATGCCACATTCATAAGGCTTCTCTCCTGTATGTGTCCGCATATGAAACACTAATGCTGTTCTGGAGCTGAGGATCTTCCCACAGACAGAGCAAAGAGGGCGTTTGACTCTTCCTTCGTGTTTCCGCATATAATGTGTCCTCACATCTCTCTTTCTTTTAAAAGTAGCATTGCAAAGGGTGCAAGCAAACTGCCTTTCTTCAGTGTGGACACAGGCTCGATGTTCCTTCCAGCTGTTGTAACTAGCAAATAACTTGCTGCAGATGTCACACTGGTAGACTTTACCAGGCAAGCACTGATGGACATCTCTGCAGTGATCCACGTACTTTTTCCGGGAGACAAACTGCTCATTACACTTGTCGCATGTTATTACATAGGCAGATTTCTTATTCAGCCCACTTTTGTTTACTTTCTTTACTTTAAATTCTTCATCTGATTCACATTCTTTACTACCCTTCTCATTAGAGTATTCATCATACTCATATTCCTCAGTACAAAACTCATCTCTACTATCTTCAACTTCAGAATACCCTGCTTCGCAATCTACCTCCTCCTCGCCCTTCACACTCGTTTCACCTTCATCTTCATTCCCTTCTTCACTTATTTTTTCACTTCTTCTTTCAGCTTCCTTATATTTCTGCTTCTCTTCTTCCTGCTCATTGCTACAGCCTGCTTCTGTAATAGATGAACCCCCAGGTTCTTCCTCACAATTGGTAGCCTCTTTGTGGCTCACACTCTTTCCCCATTCAGCCTTTGATGTCCCATCCCGTGTCCCTCTGTCAAGACCTTTGTCATTGCTTGTTGTGTCTGGCTGATGTACAGGCGGAACCACCATCCAATAGACAGGCATAAGTTTCCTCTCCGTCCCAGACTCATGGATTTTTCTGTTAAAACAAACAACAGAGCACAACTTCAATAGGCTTAATTGTTTCAATTCAGACAGGTTTTCCTGGGAGGAAGAGTCATTTCCTTTTTATTGTTCTTCACACCATTTAAGAAATGAACAGCACGTTTGGAGAGCTGGGAACAGGGAAATTTTATGTAGTTGCATCAGTTAATTAAAGAAAATTAAAATGTCTCAGTTCATCAAGGATGGCACCTCTCAGGTATACATATCTGTCATCTGACTAGTAACATAGGAGGGAACATAAATTTTCCTAGAAGACCATAGTGGACAGGATAAGAAATTATGGACTTAAATCAAGGGAAATCTAGATTAAATGCTGATATGGAAAAACAAAACAGATTCCCTTGTAAGCCATCAATTGCAGCAGTTAACTCTACTCATCACTATTCAGTGCATGGAACAAGCTATGGCATTTCACTTGTGACACATGTGGAATATTTTTTCTGCTCCTGGACTGAACTACAAATATTGACATTTTTTACAAGGGAAGCAGGGATCCAGTAGAATTTCACCTATATCCTGTACACAAGCAGGGTATGGATACGGATGGACATGTACACTTGCTTCTGCAGTTCTGGAAACTATTGTGCAATGTAAACACCTTGTTTTCAGTCAGGTAGAGCTTAATATGCCTATCTGGAAGCTCATGCTACCCAGCAAAGCACCATGCAGGATATCTGGCCCATAAAAACCGTACTAAAGAGCATAACACTGCCCCATTGTTTATGAAATTAGTATTTTCTTGTGTATTTTAAACAGATGCAAATTCTTTTCAGCTCCTATTAAGAAATCCATTAAGAGAATGCTATACCTTACATGGGTATTGTAAGCAGACCTCTGAGTAAAGCTGGCAGGGCAGTGCTTGCATTTATAAGGTTTCTCGCCTGTGTGCGTTCGTATGTGGACTCTCAGGCCACACTTGGAGCTGATGACCTTGTCGCAGTATGGGCAGGCCTGGGGATCCTGCCTCTTCTCATGCACTTTGCGGATATGGTCGTTTCTGTCCTTCTGGTGCTTAAACTTCTTGTCACAAAACACACAGAAGCAGCCCTCCTCATCACTATGAATGGCAAGGTGGTGCTGCTGAAGGTTCTGGTGAGTAGAGAAGAGCTTCTCACATGCACTACAGCTGTACTTCACGGCCAGGCTAATGTCATGCTTGAGCTCCATATGTGACTGGTACTGCTCAACAAAACAGAATGATTCGTTGCACTTCTGGCATGCTATCTGTGGCAAGGCTTTTGCCACATGCCGTGGTGATTTCCTATGTCCTGTTTTACTGCTGAATTTGGAAATTAAACTGTTTTCCTCTTCCCACTGCTCAGGCAACAGAGTGTTCCTAATTACTATGGATGGTTCCTTTGCCTCAGCCTGATTTAGGAGAGAATGACTATTCTCTAGACTGATGATATCCATGCTAAGTCTGTTTCTGGTATCTGTCTTGTTACATTTTGGTAGCTTTGCTGCTCTGGATTTTGGATCTGGAAAAGCAGTGTCCTCTTGCTGCAGGCTTACTGGTTGGCCTTCAATTAGTTCACAGGTAGCCAGCAACTTTTTATGGTTTTGCCTATCCCAAAGTTCTTTCTGCACGGGTATTGACACAATTTGGGAAGAGTTGCAGAGTTTGTGGTTCTCCTCTTGCTGCACACAAGTCCACTGTGGCCCACTGTTTTCACACAGCTGACCATTCAGATGGAGGCTCAAATCTAACCCCTTCCTGCCCTCTGCTTTCACTTCTTCACAGATGTCAAGCAAATCCTTGCATTCAAGTCTTTCGGCTATTTCTTTCATCCGTTGCAGTTTTTCTGCTTCGATCTCCACTTCTGCAGTGTAAACAAACTCCAGGAAGGAGGTAAACTCTTCTGTGTAAATGTCCTGCAGAGTCACTGTGCAATTTTTGGTGTCCAGCATCTCATCATGCAGGAAAAGCCCCTTGAAATAATTGCTAGAAGCTGCCAAGACAGCTTTGTGAACCAGAAAGTCTTCCTGAATTCCAAGATGTTGTGTGTGAACTGTCACATCACAGAGGTGACCGAACTGGTACAGAGAATGCAGTGCCCTCAGGAGGTTAGGAGCAGCAACCTTGGATTTCATTAGAATTTTCTTTTTCTCCATTCTGCCAGAAAAAACAGGCAAATGTTTGAATGCTTGCATTCCCTCTTCCATGAACTACATTCAGATACAACATCAATCACACAAAAAAACTCAGTGAAGATCCATGTCCTAAGTACTGATTTACAAGACATGGCAAAAACCTTGAGGTTACTTCTGCCAGTGCAACCATCATCACCAAACACATTTGGTTTACTGCAGTCATAGATTCAGATTTACACTCCAGGATAACCCTTCAGAGTGAATATTCTGTAGCACAGATGGTAACAGTAACACAATATGATTAAAGCGATTAGCCCACCTTAATAATAAAACATTCTTCATAAAAGCACTTCTCAACAGTAGAGATCACAACAATTTATAGCAGAAACCAGCGTCTTTCCTCACTCTTGTACAAAGCAGGAACCAAAGCATAGCAAGTCACTCCCAATTGTTTCCAGGCTGGTGTTGAAACAAAGCCTGTGTTTTCACAGTCACACCAGTCTCCACTCACTGTGCCACACAGCCCCTGTGTCAAGGCACAGGAATAAATCTTTGGATTTGGTTCAACTTTGGTCGGGTTTTTTTCACCTACATAAAGAATCAGACCTAGGGTTTAATAATGATAGTTAGTAAGGTTCTGATGATTTGGCCACTTAATATACAAGGACAAATTACTTATCTAGGAATAGCTACTTTTTTTTTTTTTGAGCAGGTAATAGTGTTTTATTTGAAAAATATTTCAAAACTGCTCCTTCTCAATCAACAAACAAAGGATCAGAAGTTTTTTGACGCTTTGATATTTTCAGAAAGAACAGTTTGCATTCCTCACCAGCTCTAGAAACAAACAACAGCTACTATTACAGTAAATCCAATGTCTGAGAACTCTGTGGCTTTTCTGTCTCAACCTGCATATGACACCTATACTGCTGGAACAAGAAATCTCATTTATGCTTGCCCATAAAGCACAACAGTGATGTTGTCAACCTTACTGAGGCCTTCAGATGCTCTGATTCTCTAAACTGATATTCCCAACCTAGCACAGTTTTAAAATGTCTGTTATTTAGCACGTTCTTACAATGGCTCTGTAACCACAGGAAGAGCATTAGGCCAAAATAAACAGAAGAATCAGCTTGACATTGCTTAAAGGCTTCATTTAAGCTTGGCTTAAATGAATGTTGAAACATTAAGCTTGGCTGAAATGAATGGCTTCCCTCTCACAGTAATAAAGATTGGCAGAAAATGACACCAAACTGTACTTTCACTTTTCCTCTAAATGATGTTTGACATTATATTTATATACATTCCTGGCAGATACAAACTGTCTGATTAGGAAGACAAACTTCTTCAACATAAAGTACCAGGAAGTCAAATACAACAAAGCCTAGAGTGAATAGGTTTGAATATCAAGCTCAAGAGAAAGCTACCGCAGCAAGCAAGGATAATTGTCTTCTAATTTGCAAGGCACGAGTCATTCAATACTTGTAACAGCCCAAATAACATTTTAAAAACCACATTTAAAGATTTGAACTGATTTTTCTAATGACCCCAGTAAGTGCCACTGGAACTTGAGCAGCAACGCTCATAGGAAATGGACAAGATTTATACTAGATAGAAAATGCCTGTAAATTTGAATTACGGAGAACCTCAAATATTTGTATTTAATTGGGGGTTTGATCCTGAGTACTAGATGAGCTCCTGTGAAAAGTTCCACCCCAATCAATGAGACTGCTTGGGATCTCAAACCTTCTCGCCTAACTGAGGCAGAACCTCCTCGCTCCAGCACTCCTCACTGCTAGCAAGTTCAAAGATGTTTACTCAGAGAAAAGAAAGCAAAACCACTACTACATGAAAAATACTAAGAAAAGGTAACTAGAAGAGAAAGACAAAGCATGTGTTCAAACATCCCATAGAAGCTCAAAATTGAGAAGAGCAATCTGTAACATAGCATTGCCTAAATTCTATCAGAAAAGACTGCTCACGTGAACTCAGGCTCCTACAAATGCTCAGTAATTATCACAGTCTCTGCCTTATGAATTTTGGCCAGCAGGCATCTTTAAAACACTCTCAACTCAGTATCTGCTGACTATTCCCTTACAATGATCACCAGCTATGTGGAGACATAACCTTAACAGCTCCTACAGCACACTTGAAGGCTGAGAGAAGCACAGATCCAGAGGTTAAAACCAAACTAAGTCCACAAATTTACAAAAGCTTCCACTTAATCTGTCCCCTGGCTTGCCCTTCTCAATGTTTTTCAGCAGGATATCCTTCTTCATTTCTGTGCAGAACTGACCCCAGAGTTGCAAAGCTCACTGATCAGCAACACTTAAAGAAATCAATGAGCAGAGCATGTGCTAATTTCCTCCTGCTCCTTTTTAAGATCCCCATCTCAGATAAATTCTCCATACAAGTTCTCGTGAGCTCTACTAACACTAGTATCTAATACAAAGCCAAACGGAGAGGTACCTTCCAACATAATCTCTTTTGGTTCAGCTGCTTCTAAATTAAATCAGCCCACAAATGGTTTACTGAAATGTCTTCCCAATGAAAAATGCCACGAATAAACCAATTCTCACTGCTCTGCCTCCCCAGAAAAATGAGCCTGTACTTTTTGTTACCATTTAGAGAGGAATTGATCTCAGTTTTCTGAACTGGTTTTGAGTATAGCGTGTTATCATATTTTTTTATAGTTTCATGAGATTGAGAGTAGAACACTGTGTTTGTTTCAGGTGTATTTCCCCCCCCAGAGTTCAGGTAATAGAAAATTTCCAAGTATTTTGCTTTCATCGTGGGGGCAAAGAAGCAGCTTCTTACACCCGATAGATTAAGAAAGCTATTTTCTTACTACTTTTTACATTTAACAAGTGAAGGTGCTTGAACAATTTCCATCTAGAGCACAATGGGAACTCAGATAAACATTGCAGTAAATCATCCAGTTATTGAATCAGAGAGAAAGACGTATTTGGTTCTAATTGCTGGTTAACACTGGCTTGACATGACCGCCAGTAATCAAATAAAAGAATTACTGGTAATATCAGTAATAGGTTTAATTCTATCCCTCTGTTGATGACCAAAAGGCACCCTGGTCTTCAAAATCCTAACTTTTGCTCCTATGTGCACTCATAAACCAAGCCTTCCCAGAACTGTGCCCCATTTCTTTCACATTCTAGCCAGCCCAAATACTGAAAGGATTAGCACTTCTCTCTCTTGCTCCCCTGCATACACACCACACTAACCTGTCAGAACCAATTCCCAGATGGGGCGCAGAACTCTAATGAAGGCAAAAAAAGTTCAATGCAGCTGGAGGAGTGTGCTCAGCCACTCCACAACCCCTCTGCTATTTTCTCACACCCTCAGAAACCCTCTCTGAGCTCCTGAGGCAGCAGGGTTCACATCCCACTGCATGAAAGATATCACTGACCACTTTGGGTCATTGCAAACCTGTCACCACTTACAAAGCCAGCATGCAAGAGGGAGCTAGTTAGAGATTAAGAGCACTAATAAACACCATCCTGCTGTACCCTGAAGCTATTTCTGAAAGCAGCAAGCTGCTAGTCTCCAACACATCAACTCCAATGGGAGGATTTCAATGAAAACAACATTTTTTCCACATACAGCCTTTTGTGCATTTGTTTGTAACTTCTTTCAGCTTTTTGCCTGGTAATGAGGGAATAAACACTTCAAAGAACTTGTAGGTATGGAAGAATCAAAGAAAATGCAATTAATCTAACAGAGCTACTGCAAAACCCAAAACATTTCAATTCAATTACAGTTTCTAATAAGGCCACTGGAACAAGTACAGCTTTTTTCAAAAATAAAGCCTAACAGTGGCTTCCAATCTCTAAAATATCGTTTATATTTCTCTGTGTTATAGTGCTCTTTTTAATGATACACCACAATCAATAGCAGCTAATTCAGGATAATTAAGATAGTAAATGAAGAGGTTTGTAGGAAGGACAGTAAATATTTCTAAAACATTATTCTTTCTTGGACTTTCACTGTTCACACCTACTCTGCAATTGCTATGGGCCAGAGCCTTAACTAGTGTGATGCCGTATAGCCTTTTTGAACTGAAGACAGTTAAGGTACACCAATTTATACACCCAACTCTCTAAGGCAGAAAACCCCAATGGGTTAAAGATGTTGAACTGCATACCTCTCAAAACATAAATATCCTGTGATTTTTGCAAAGTATAAATAATCTTGGGTTGCTTGATTTTCTCCAAGCCTTTTCAATGAGAACTTTAGTTTGTCTTCAGAGAACCGAAGAGGAAATTCTTCCTTGTTTTCCTAAGGCTCCTTTAAACTCTAAATAGCTGCATGTACATGTACAACAAAGGGGGGCGATGATGATCAAAATTAGAACCCTTGAAATACCAATGGTATTAGAAGAAAAAAAAAACAAACCAAAACAAAAGGAATCCTACTCTTACTTAATCATCTTCACCCTCTGCAGAAACTGCCCAGATATCTCCCCTGAAGTGCTGGTATCACGTAAGAGCATGCAATTGCTCCTTTTGATGCGTTGGTTACCCCTTTACCACATGGCAAAATAAGCCCAACAGTGGCAGATAATAACAGCAACAGTAGTGCAACACCTCAGATCCTGATTGATTAAATGAACTGCTCAAGTAATCAAATTAAACAACCAGAACTGCAGTACAAGAGGCACAAACTGCCCCAGCTGCCCCCCAAGGGCAGTAAGACTCATTGCCCGAGATGCGCAAGACCTAGCTTCAGTCCTCAAATGAGCCACACCTGACATCATTTCTTATTTTGTTTTACCTGTCTTGTGATGACAAAATATATTAATGACCATGAGTTAATTATCTAACATTGTTAGCTCTGGACCACAGGTTTGTGGTCTGTTTGTGCACTGCTGGCTAAGTTGAGGAATTGCCATACAGAAGATCCCAATTTATGCTCCAGAGCACTGCTGGAGGAATTCCTCCAAGAGTCATCCAAAGTTGCTTGGTTCTTCTTTTAAACATACAGAACTTTGATCTCTGCCTTGCTGAAAATCAAGTACATTACCTTTAAGCCACAACTGGAAATGCTCTTCCCATGAGAAAACCCAGGCTGATTCCACTTTTCAGGCAGAATCACAGGATATCAGGGATTGGAAGGGACAGCACGAACAGTCAGAAACAGACCAACAGTCCTACCTGAAAGATACCTCCTGCACTAAGTAATCTGAAAGACTCCTTACACCACTGACAAAACACAGCTGTGATCGCAGTTTGATTTTTACTGTTTACTTTATCCAGCCAACAGATTTTCATGTGTCTAACAGCCTGCAGCACGCACATGGGCACCCTGAGGCTTGCACCAACGTCAGAAACCAAGGACACTTCTCCCTGTGCTTGTCATCTGTGCGAGTCTCTCACAGCGTGGCAGGCGGCCGGACCTCCGAACAGCACCAGCGCAGGGCCTGCCGCCCGCGCAGCGGGACAGCTCTGCCGACAGCCGATACGCTCCCGGCTGATGTCTCGTCGCCACCATGCCTGTTCCTGAGGCATCAAGGCCTGGCCTGAGGCCCGAGGGCGGTAGTTGCCCTCCCGCCGGACAGGGCGGTGCTGGCGGCATCCGCCGACGGACTCCCCCCTAGCCGTCCGAGGCGCTTCCCAGCAGTCTCGCCCTTGCTGCCCCACCGCCCCCTCAGGGCCGCCGCCCAGCCTTACCCTGCCCCGCTCCCGCCTCAGCCGCACCCGCCCGAGCGAAACTACTGCTGCCGCCCCGGCACCTCGCCTCAGCTGAATGGTACGGCTCGCCCGGCAGCGCCCTACTTCCCGAAACCAACATGGCCGCTCGGGCTTCTCCACATCAGCCACCCATCATTTCGCAGACATCTTGAGTGAGGGAGGCCACGGGACCGGGCAGCCATCTTGGGGGCGAGCGGAGTTTTTCCGTGCTCCTCGCGGAGGGGCGCTGCTGTGCCCGATCTGTGAGGGCGAAGCTTCCAAAGACCCTCAAAATCGCAGGTTGGGAGTCAGTTTTACCGCCGTTACTTGGAGAGCCACCCACCGTGCTTGTAATTGTTTTCTTCTGCAGCAACTGCCCTGTGGGTCAGGAATACCACAGGGTGGTGCCAGGCCTTGCTTTTGCCTATAATACACAGACCAGGCCAGGCCGTAGATTTATTTGAGAGAGGGTAGCCACCCAGGCAGAAGAAAATGTCAGGTCTCTGCAATATTTTTTTGTGTTGTTATTTGAGAAGGTAAGCTAGCCTTGCTCTAGTCTAAAAGCAGATGACGTTTCAGGGCCCCAGAACCAAAAAACCAAGCTGGCTGCCAGGGCTCAGTTCATTCAGGTGTGGTACAGTACTGTTTCTCTATGTCTTCAGGCTAGACTACAGTAAAATTAACAGTTTCTCTGGATACTTTGTTTTTCCATCCATCCACATCTTCATTTGGAAGAGTTGATTGAAAGTCCACATAACTGAAAAAAAAATATGCCAAAAATCTGTTTTTACATTTGCAGAGGAGGGTGTATCAGTGTTTAATGAGGTTGAATTGCTCCTGTTGCCAATTGCTGGCAGTTGCGGGTTGTTTCTCAGGCCCTCGGGAACATGATATAGAATCATAGAATCATTTAGGTTGGAAGAGACCCCTGGGATCATCAAGTCCAACCATCAGCCCTACTCTACAAGTTCTCCCCTACACTAGATCCCTCAACACCACATCTAATCTACTCTTAAACACAGTCAGGGAGGGTGACTCCACCACCTCCCTGGGCAGCTGATTCCACTGACTGACCACTCTCTCCGTGAAAAATTTTTTCCTAATGTCTAGCCTAACCCTACCCTGCTGCAGCTTGCAGCCATTCCCTCTTGTCCTGTCGCTCATTGCCTGTGAGAAGAGACCAGCACCAATATCTCTACAGTGCCCTTTCAAGCAGTTGTATATGTTTTTTCTTGTTTTAGATCTCAGGTGCAGCTCCTCACCACCTCCCAGTACAGATACTGATGGATTGTTTCCAGTATTAAAGAAAAGTTACAGGAACTAACTTTTAAGAGTTGGCACTTTGGTGGGGTAAATCTGGGCTTCGGAGAGGCACAAAAAGCGGTTTCATGTCTCCCAGAACCACTGTTCCTGGGGACAAGCTGCTCTTTCTCACCAGTGACCCTGTATTACTGTCATTTATCATGTGAAATGATTTTAAACAGCTGACGTATGGGAGAAGTCACTCTGTGGGCTGCCAAATACTTAAGCACACAAATATTGTTTCCAAGACAAATGACAGATAAGTTCCTCCTTGGAAGCATTTTTTACTGAAGTGCAGGTTTTAAACTTCAAATTTTAATGACTTTTAAAAATGTTGGATGGTGATTTTAATTAATTGAGGTGATAGTCCTCTATTAAAAAAAAAAAAAAGAAGAGGCAGACATCACTGAAAGTTATTATGGTATTTACCTTTCTTTTCTATACCTATGTCACACAAATTTGAAATTGGATCCTATATAGCAAGCTGCTGGCTACCAGTTATTAGAAAATGTTCTTACAGTTATGTGGAATCAAGACCACCATAGGAAAGACAGAGTAAAAATATTTAGAATAAAAATAACTAGTGCAAACTCAACTTGCTTAGACTCATGTGGGCCGAGAGGCAAATCTGTCCTGACAGGTAGCTCCCAAGGAGTGCATGCTTCCACCATGAATTTGGTTTTCAACCCTGATTATTTTGTTTGTATTCGGGGAATGTTTCTATTGTCAAGACATAGCTCCAGAAGTGGAGAGAACGAGCAGCAGTATGAGTGATCCACACTAAAATGTCAGGATAATATTCCTGTATCTTAGCACAAGGGAATGGTGTTTGCTTTTACTTTATCGGAAACCTGGTCTACTCAACAGTTCTCACCCAGAGGAGTTGGGTAAGAAGATGAAGTGCAGGCTCCAGTCCAATTTAGTCTTGCTTTCATAAGGATTGAGTGAATTGCTGCAGAATTTGGCAGCGCTGTTGCACTGGGTTGTATCAGCATGTCAATCTTTGCAGAGCTGCCCAAGAGGGATTCTCCCAATGCTTCTTCCACATGCCAGTGGCTGGATTTCACGCTACCCTCTGCCACTATCCTCATTTCTCAGGCTGGCAGAGATGAACTTAGTTCTCCAAATGTCCTGGGTGCTCAGATGCACTTCGGGGGTGAATGCTACCCCATGGCTTCCTAGAGCAGAAGATTGAGCTCTGTCTCCCTGATGAGTGTTCCAATTGCTGGAGAGAGGGAGGGAAGAGTGCCTTATTCACTCTGAATCATTAATTTTTTCTGCGGTTTTGACGTGAGGGATTAAGTGGTCCGGAGGTGGCAGAGAGGTGTCTGAGTCCTCTTGGCCTGAGGCTGAACCCAGGTGCCCTGTGTGTGGGGCAAGTGCTCCAGACATGTGGCTGTTGTAATAAAACGGGATGCAACAACCAATTTTGCACTTTAAGCCAAAACAATAAAGGCCAGGAAAGAACTGCAACCTGGGAACGCAGATGTTATCTGAGTACTTCCTTTGCTCAGGAGTGAAGGCTTTGGGCTTTGATTATGGTAAGACCAGCGTCCTGGGTTGAGCAACACAGAACTAACTTCTCATGCTGGGGAAAACTGCATTTTTAGAAGACTCTAATGTCTGAATTTGTGAAAATATTTACTTTATAGCCAGCTAGGCTATGTGGGATTCAAGGTCCCTGTGGTTTTGAGCCCTGCCAGGTGTAGGAATGAGGAGGAGCGAGTTCTGAGCACTTCACCCAGGGTGGCCAACAGGATTATTTCATACCATGAATATAAATTAGGAAAGTTTGCTGCGTAGTCTCTCTCTCCCTTAATGCCTGTGTCAGCCAGGACAGTTGCAGAAAAACAAGGAACAGAAGTGTAGTTCCCAAATCCCAGGCCAATTGCTGTGCTGCCTCTTCCTCTCTGGAGCAGAAGGAGTAGCTATCCCTACACAGCATCACCTGGTCAGCATTAGGGCATTTGTGATTTTAGCTCTTCCCGGTCACATTACGGATAAGTGAGGTTGGGGTGCATTTTTAGAGGCCCCAAGCCTTGCCCTGGCAATGCAAGATGAAACCTCATGGGTTCATCCTTTCCTTGCAGATCCACCAGAGGATGCTGCAGACTTTGGAAAGAGCAGCCTGGACTGCAGCCCTTCTCATCCATTCCAGGATACAGAGATCTGCAGCCAGTCACTCACTGGCATAGCCTGGGCCTCCTTGCATAGAAGATGAAACAACTTCAACATGCTTGCAAAATCAGCGAAACTAAGCCCACAGCTTTGCTCAGGATTACCACCAGCTCCTGCTGGCCTTTCCCAGCCAAGCTTGTGGGCTTGGTTCTACCAGTGGCACAGCAGCACTCCAGTGTGTTCCAGATTTGCAGGCAGGCATGGAGTGTCTACCAGACCCCTCACTTAGGGAGAGGGGACAGAGCAGATCTGTGGAAGGTCTCCTTAGGTGACAGCCTTGCAGCAGGAGAGCAGTCTGTGCTAGGCTGTCCCTTTGCCAGGGGGAAGGAAAAAGGCAGGTTAAATAGCTAAGGAACCTGGAGTGAACATTTTCTGGGAAGAACAGAAAAAGACCAATTTGAATAGTTTCCCTTGGTGGACAAATTCATCCCCCGTGCTGTTCAACTGACAGTTACATCAGGAGGAATCTGACCACGTCTGCAGAGCCTTTGAGGAGGAGAAGGCTTCAAAATGCATTTTTCCCAAGTTTGGAGCTGATGAAGCTGAAGCTCTCCTGAACGGGAGCCAGGCCACCACTCAGCAAACCTTAGTGTTGTCCCCAAAACAGAGACAGAGCTTTCAGCATAGTCTAAAAATGCAAATTCCAGACAAAATCCTAATGAAAAACAAACAGCAGGCTCTCGGTCTATATGTCAGTGGTGTGTACTGGTTAGCCTCTAATGCTGTTCTGCATAATATATTTTGGCATATGATGGTGCTACAAATCGAACATATCATATATACTCCCCCTCATGCAGCTTATATGTTAAGTCTCAGGAAGCAGGAGTTACACGTACTCTGGCAAAAAATGCCAAGATCCTGGTGTCACTTGAAAAACACGTGTACTGATAGAAGTTCTTATGCATATATTTTATTTTTTTCTTAAAAAAAAGAGATATTATGATACTAAAGACAAGCAAAGTTTAATTCTCAGCAAGGTGCAGTTTGTTTCACTAGAGACAAACTGGGCGGTGGAGCAAACCAAAAGGAAATAGCAGCTTCTTCATCTCCAGATGACTTCAAGGGCGCTTTTAGAGGGAAAGCCTTAGATAGCCACGGCTGCACTCAGTAACTGGATAACATAGTATGGTTGGTGGTAAATGAGATCAGACTAGACGGACTAACAGCCCCTCTTGGCTTTAAAAATCTATGAATGTATAAATTATATAGGTTGTATAAGATCTATGATGTTCTCTGAGCCTGTGCTAGATGAGTTGGTTCAACAGGGTGGTTAAAATCATGATCCCTTCCTACCTGAGACTTGGGTCCACCATAAGAACCTGGGGCTTTACAAAGCTGATGTACCCTTAACATTTCCCTTTGTCTGATACCAAAATGATGAATAATAATTTGCTACATCATCACTTGGAAAACATAATAGTGTTTCTCACTTTTCTGATATAGGTAGTTAAGTACATGTTCCTGCTGTGGAGTCTTATTTAACCAATGCAGTAAGCAACTTGGGGTCCTGCGTCCCAGCACAGGATGGAAAAAAAGCCTTCCAACTGATCCCTGGTGTTTTTTGTAGAGGTTACGAAGAGGAGCATTCTGGAGTGGTGGAAAAAGCTCTTTTCACCACTTCTTGTTCCCTTGTGCTGCTGAGGTAACAGTTTTGATAATAACTTCATGTTACATATGCAAAGCCCGTGAAAGTCACTGGAAGCGTTCCCAGTGAGGTCGAGGGCTCCGGGCAAGACCCTTATTTGAGAAGGTCTCTCAGCAATGTACGTAGAGCCAGGTCAGCATCACCTGGTTGGCACAGGGTGTCTGCGATTTTGGCTCTCATCTGTGAATTACCGATGCAGAGCAGTACTTTTCCCATCTAATTTTTCTTCATAGCTCATTCTTGCTTTTAAGTATTGGTGATAGGATATATTCCCACAGTTTTTGGGATGAATGCTTTTGAGTTAATTCACTACAGTCCTGACACCACGATCTTAACAAGTTAGAGACCTGTTAGGTTGATGGAAAACCAAACCTAAGTCGTACATCAGTGGATGATTTTTCTTTGTTACCAAATAAATCCCTTCCCCCCCCCCCCCC
>VZTM01034103.1:300-33530 GCA_013400555.1 Jacana jacana | reverse complement strand
CCCCCCCCAAGCTCATTTATTCCTTTGATTATTACACATATTTAAGCTGTTGGCACACTGTAAACTTCTGTTTCTTCCTGTACTTTCCAGAGAAGCAAAATATTTTAACCTGTGCTTAAACTATAGGCATCAAACTTAGCAATTGCCTTTGGAAGCATATGATTTTTCTGTGATGTCCCAGGAAATATTGAAGGTCTGGTGCAACTCCAGAGAGCTCAGACAAACTTTCCCTCTGTATGCAAACCTTGTTATAACTCCGTAACTCTTCACATTTCCAGCCAAGCACATTATTCACATAATTTATTGAGTCTGAGGGTTTGTGAAAGATTATAAAGATCTTGTTTCTATCTCAAGAATCTAGAAAGCAGGTGGATGATGTTTAGTCTCTGGCTAACAGACATAGCTGACACCTCCAGGATGCTAATGCTTTCTCCTCTTGGAAACAAACTGCCTCCTGTTTAGTTACAGGCACTTAAATATATATATAAAAAAATAATAAATGCAATCAGCAGAGGGGAAAAAACCCCATTTTTTTTTTCTTTCCTACATAAGGCTAAATGGATTGTCAAGGATGGCAGAGAATAAATTAATATTAGCACCTTGCTACCAGCTGAAAGAAATAGAGCAAAACTCCCAAAGTTATTCTTCGTGGCAAGAAAATAGCAATTTCTTGGCAGATTTACAGTCCCAGTCTTTGCTAATATTTTAATCTTTTATTTTGACCAAGACTTTTATTAAATAGCTGTCAATTTGATGAACTTGATGCCAGACAAACTCCCCCTGATCCCAGCTGTCAACTGATAAGAATTTTAAAGAAAAGAAGTCAGACCAAATACATTAGGATAATTTTGCAGTGACTAACTGTATTTTCCCGTGATGCCCAGAAAGCCCAATGCTAGGAAGGACCTGCTCCCTTCGTATCTTAGAGAAGCCCCTTGACTTTTAGACACCTGCATTAGCCTATTTTTTTTTAAATGTAAACATCTCCCATTTTCACAGCACTAAATTTTTTTTTTTCTGTACTAATTATTTTCCTTAGTGATGTGTCCTCATCATGATATGAGAATCCAAATTATTTGTACAATTTATTTGGGGGAAAAAAAAAATAATAATTCAGGCTTGCAATCTGGTCACTGTCTATGGAGGGGTGGAACCAATGTCCTGGACCCAAATATCTTCAGGGAGCTGTGATCTGGCTCTGAGCTTTTTGCTGTGGGTGTATTCATACCTCCAATAGCTATGGCTTGTTCCCTGCCTGTGAGGAGAAAATGCCCTTTTCATCACCAGATTGAGCATGGAGTCCTTGCCTGAAATCCAAGAAACCTGATAGGTATTACTTTGAAATACAAGTAAACAGTAGGCACACTGCAGATGGGGAAAGAAGAGAACACAGAGGAGACGTACTAGAAGGAGAGAGATGCTATAGAAGAGAAAGAGGGAGAAGTTGTGGGCAAGCTGTTTCAGCCAGTACACTGGAAGGAAAGCTGCCCTCTTGAAAACTTCAGTGGTGATCCACATCTTCCCCTGGCTCTAGGAGCCCTGCTGCTGGCCATTGAGTTCCAGTCACTGTCCTGGAGGCAGCCTGAGAAAAATCTTTTTTTACTGTGAGGGTGGTCAGTCACTGCCCAGAGGTGATGCAGTCTCCATCCTTGGAGATACTCAAAAGTCACCCAGACACGGTCATGGAAACCAGCTCTGGGTGACCCTACTTGAGCAGGGGCTGGACTTGGTTCAGGGAATTGTGTAAGGGATAATAGAGGATGGTCCAGGGGAGACAGGATGGGAACTTAGTAAAACCAAACCCAGGATATGTGCCAAGAGAAAATAGGGAATTCAGTGCTGTTGCTGCTCAACTATCAAGACAACTTTGAGAATCTGACCTTCAACATAGGAAACAACAAAAAACCAGGGGGCAACAGGGTGGGAAACTGCTGTTAGCAAAGGCAGATCATGAGCCTGCTGAGGCGCGCTGCATGTGCTGGCCGCGCGTGCAGTGACCCTAGCTGGTACTTTTCCACTCATCTGGTGCAGGATATAAGGGGGGCTGTCTCCAGGCGTTGGAGAGAGAGACATGAGCACACTTTGAAGCTAGAGGGGACGCCCTGAAGAAGCTGTGCCTCCCTCCCTCCACTGTACTGATGCAGCTTCCTGTTATCCTGCAGCTCGGCAGTGCTGCTACAATCTCTGGGTTGGGAAGACTCTCCTAAGTAATGTTAGAGACATTTGGGAACTGTTTATAAGGCTTCCCAATAAAACTAAGTTAACTGTCTTTGTGTGAGCTCATGTTTGTGTGTTGGAATCTCTCTAAAAGATCCCCTTACAGGAATGTGCTCTGTAGTTATGTACCAGTACCGCCTCTGCATGTGCTGCCTCAGGAAAATGGTACCAGGTGGGGTTGGTGGGCTTCACCCAGCCACACGCCAGTAAGATGCAGCCTGAAAGCCCCAATACCTGATCTATCTTTCAATCAGATCTGTCATCTCCCAGCTGCAACTGGAGATCAGAAGCATTTGCTGTCAGACTTGAATGCTCTTCCTGCTCATAAACGTACAGTTAAACGTGCTCTTACATTGCTTCTAGCTTCGGAGAGACACTCTTGTGGCAAATCACAGCAGCACTGCAAAGGTGATGATGGGAACTCTTGCAAACAAATTGCTGTTTCATGCAGTAGCTGCTCATGAAGCACATCATGTTTACCAGTGCTGGACTGGGCCTTTTAAATATGTGATTCACATAGATACCAAACAGCGATACCTCTAGCCTCTGTTTTTGCTGTCAGCAATTTGATAAATTACCTCTGTCGAGCCTAACTCCAGAAGTTTTGGAATTTGCAGTATCTCCTCTGATACTATACCAAGAGCTCTCACTGCAGTGCTGGCCATCATTATCTACCAGATATCAAACACAAGAGACATGAAAAATTCTTTAGGCTACTTAAGTAATACAGGCTTTACGTTTCCTGTAGGGCTAATTAGATAACAGATTAACAGAAATGGAAGCATATGATGCATTTAGTCTACCTTTCACTATTGTGAAAACCCGATTCAGGTTTCCTGGATACAGAACCAGCCCAATGCAGTTTCCTCATCTGCCTTCATCTTTTATTCCATCTTTGTATGCTTCTTTCAGCTGTCCTGCCCAGAGCAGGGCCATGCTGAGATCTGTCCTTGCCACCACTAACAGAAAATGCTGATGGAACATTGTGATCTCTCTGCAGTCTGCAGTGAGCTTCAGTTTCTGAGCAAGTAGAAAGTTCAACCTCATTAAAAACACAATTAACCCGCTTTTAACCATCAATATTTGTTCCCAGCACAGTCATTAAACACAGAAGAGGAGGAGGGAAGTTTTGTGCTGGAAGCTAACAAACTGTTTGGTTTTGGACCCTGCCCAGAGAGTTTTGCTATTCCCCTAAGCCCTCCTTCCCCTCTCCAGTCCCCAAGGCTCCAGGTTTGGATGGGAAATAATTAATTATTCTCTTCATAGAGTAACAGCAAAGAGGAGTAAAGGAAATAAACGAGAATATTGTTCTGCTTGATAAGACCATGAGTTTAGCTCTCCTGGCAGGGTAGGAATAGGCAGACTTCGTCCCTTGCTCCAGCTGTGGTAGAGCTGCAGGGACATCTCACTTCTGAGGGAGCTCCCAGTGTAGACTGGACCGCTTGCTCTTGCAGATAATTATGATAAGAACTGGAGCAATACTGAGATTATGATCTTTCCTGACTTGCAAGAAAAGCTTATAAAAACCTCCGCAAACAACTGGGGGAGACTTGGGCATGCCAAAAGGCCCACCTCTGTGGGAGATGGCGAGTTCAGTGCCATGGATGCAGGCTGCTCCTACCTTGGTTCCAGAACAGGTCTTGAGCATGATTAAATTGCTTAGTAGAGGCATAGCCTGAGATTATTTGGGCTCTGACAGCGCGAGTGGCAAGATGGCAACAGGCATTTCCATCAGCTTTCTGCCGGCAGGGCACGCCATTTGTAGCTCAGGGTTATGCCAGCCACGGGGTTAAAAGAACAGGTTGGTGAGGGGGCCTCTGGCCATTTAGCTCTGAGCTCTGCTATCATTTTACTTCTTTTCTTGTTTTCACGGCTCAGATCCTTGGCTATAGAACTGCTTATCTTCCAGGCCAGCAAATGGTTCTTGCCTTTCCAAGGGCATGCTCTGCTCTAACCCTGCTAGCCATCCTCCTGTTCATGGGGTCACACTGCCTGACCATATAAATAATTAATAAAAAGGAGGATTGGTCTGTCTAAAGAAATTCACAGTGAGTCAGTGAGATACAGTGTAGTCTGTGCAGGCAGAATCACAGCTTGAACTGAAAACTGGTTTTTACATCTGTTTTTGTCAAGATGTCACTTGCTTTGTATATCATAGAATCATTCCAGTTGGAAAAGACCCTTGGGATCATCGAGTCCAACCATCAGCCCTACTTTACGAAGTTCTCCCCTACACCATATCCCCCCAAACCACATCTAACCTACTCTTAAACACAGTCAGGGATGGTGACTCCACCACCTCCCTGGGCAGACAATTCCAGTGTCTGACCACTCTTTCTGTGAAGAATTCTTTCCTAATGTCCAGCCTAACCCTACCCTGCTGCAGCTTGCAGCCATTCCATCTCATTCTATTGCTAATTACCCATGAGAAGAGACCAGCATCAGCCTCTCTACAATGTCCTTTCAAGCAGCTGTAGAGAGTGATGAGGTCAGCCTCTTCTTCAAACTAAGCAGTCACAGCTCAAGTCAAAATTAATCCATATCTAAGGCGAGGGAATTCATTAACTGCAGCTGAAGGAAGTAGAGAAGGGTTGTGGAGTTTTTCACTAAGGTCACAATAATTTACCAGCTTTGTGCTTATTTCAAATAATTACACTGTGCTAAATGGCAGGGGCAGATTTCGTTGCTCAAAGAAGGACCAAGCATAAGTTCGGCTTTGACCTGCTGCTCTCCACTGCAGAATGATGGCCACCTTGCTCTTCTAATATACAAAATAAATATACAGAAGTGTTTCCAGATAAATAACTGATTTTTGAAAGAATATTTCTGCAATTACCATTAAAAAGTTTAATATTCCTAAATAGCAAATATTAAGAGGCCATACACCATTCAGTATAGCAGAGATGACTTTTATTCAGACTATGAGCTCTTTGTTAAAAGCATCTGCTTTTACTTCAGGATATTTAGGGATTGTGGAGCACCAGAAACACACAAATTCAAGAGCTGTAGAAATACCATAGTGGAGAAAGTAAAAATACTTCTTCAGGCAGAGTTTGAGTTTGCAGAGTTTGAATTTGCAAAGTTTTACTTCATCCTAATTAGACTCACAGAACCTTGTGCACTAATGGGGTTTTGCATTCTTCTTTCTTTATGAAACTTCATTACATTAGCTTATACAATTCTAAACTAGCATTGCAGAGAAATAAGAAAACAATTTTTTCTGCAGTCATGCTCTTTAATGCAATCCTGAAACTTTTGTACCTGCAGGAGAAATTGTGCTGTGTATATGTGGCATAGCTCGGGTTTCTCTGCTTTCAAGTGGGGCTGAGCCCATCTGACTGAGGTGCCTTATTGAAGCAGTTGCCTAAGTAAGGCAGCACCCAAGTATTCCCATATGCTTTGGGAAAGCTGGAACTTCAGGGGTCTTGCATGTGCTGAGCTTTGCAAGGGGAGAGTCTGGCAGCAGGGATGCAGATCAGCCCAGGCAGCCGGGCTCAGGGCTGGAGAAGGCTCCGAATGAGGCCGAGTTTGCCAGAACAAGCACAGGCAAAATGAGCTGTAGTGCCTAAAGGTACAGATCTGACCTCTTCTATGTAAAGCACCATCCTTCCGCCTCTCTCACCCCAGATGAAATGCACATATAGGGAAAAAGCAATTTCTCTGAGCATTAATATAAGCCAAGCAACCCTGTTTTGTGTGCATAGACTTGCTGAGCAACTGGCAACAATACCTCCTGCGTGGCTTGCTTTCTTAATCCCACATATCAGTACAAAAAGATGCAAATTCAGTCAGTCCCTAGATTGCTCTGGCTGGAGACTGTAAACAAATCAAGGGGAGACAATGTCAGACAAGGGTGCAAGTGATGCTGCAACACACAGGTCTCGGCACTGTGGGTGCAGAGATTTGCAGGGAAAATGTGGAAATGCATACTGAAACAGTTTTACTTTAATGCCTCTGTGACAAGGACCTTTAGGTACAGGCAGATGGATGCTCCTTCCCTTCCAGGAAGGGAAGCCCAGTAAGAAGAGTGGTTGAGCCCAGGCAGGCTGGGAAGGAAGGACCACTGAGCAACTGCAGAAATCATGGCCACAACCAGGCAGCTCCCTATCCTGTACCTAACATCTATTGCTTTACTAGCCTGCTTTACTTAATTGGCAAATGAACAGCTGTGTGGCTGGAGTGGTCTGGGGTGTTGTTATTACTGACCTTTACCTCCCACATGCACAGAGTGGAATTCAATTTGCACTGAAAACACACAGCCACACAGAACAGCAACACTTTCCAAGTGACTGCACGAGTTTAAATACACCACAGCTCTCCTGCAGTCATGGCTTGGAAACCCTTGCCTTTTCACTAGCTGAAAAACCCCAACAGATAAATCACAGCAGTGAGCATTACTGGCTAATACTGGACTGAAGTTTCTCTACTGGTTTTCTTTTGGGAACGTGCATTGCACCTCAGAGCTGTGGTTTGCTTCATTTTCTCTATTATTGCTCTCAGAATAATAAAAGTAAAACTATTTCAGAGACAGAAGCTCTGAAATAAAGCAAAGGCCAGGGCTCTCATTCATCATGCTGGGCTGGGCCAACCTGTTTCTCTTCCTCAGTTCCCCCCATTGCTCAGCCAACACACCATTTACATAAGCCTACGCAGCAAACAGAACACACTCAAGGACTATAAGGAGCTGCAGCCCCCCATGCCATCCCACCCAAACCAGCCCAGCCAAACGCATACACAACCTTGTCTTGATTTTGTTTATTTCAAAGTACCCTCAGAAATGGGGCAAATGTGGGAGTTTTTGGTTAAATGCAACTAGCTAAGTTAACTCTTTCTAACATACACTCCTCCACCTTCATGCTCCAGCCACATCAGCAGTAAAGTGTTCTGCCATTAATGGTAAACTTTGTAAGCAGCTGAGTCACTTTATACAAATTTTATTTCAATTGTAGCACTGTCCCAGAGAATGCTATTATTTCATTGCTTGAAAGTTGTAAAAAATACATTACGAGTTTGTATAAATCAGCTTGAATTACCAGTTCCTGCAGAAGCTGAATAACACAGTGAAACCACTGGAAGGGAAAAAGATCTTTTATACTGGTTTGTAGAACAATGCAAGGCTGACAAAGGACATCCATTTACACCAAAACTTTATTGTTTTTTTGGAAGGGAATCACACTGGCAGAGAGACTGGGTCCCCACCAGCGTCTAAAAGGTGACAAAAAAAGGCAGGTGATTTTGAGTGTCTACTTTTGCAGCTCAGAAATTGTCATAGCACTCAGCTTCAGAGAAGGGTGTGGTGCTATGAGGGTTTTCAGTGGCCAGAGACTCGGCCCTGTGTACCTGCGATCTCAGTGGCAGGTCAAGATGGAAATGGAGACATGCCAGACACTGCCATGGCCTCCACAAATGATGAGTCTTCTCCTGGAGATGTGCTGCGCTTATTCCAGGAGGGTCTCCAAGTGTGTTAAGCAGCATGTTTTTCTGTAGAGGAAGAAAAATTTTACCTATCACACTGAAATATAATAAAGGTTAATTAGGTCGTGCTTGAAAAGCACTCATCCGCACCAGGTGCCTACTGCTAGTGCAATTATAATTATGTCCTGGTTCTGGGAGGGACAGGGTTAATTCTCCTAGCAGGGCACAGGTATTCCATCCCAGGTGAGCCATGCCCAGGGGGTAGCCAGGAGCTGGCGGGGAAGGGGAGGGGGACAGGAAAGGGGGGGTGCGTGGGGGGAGGTTGGGGACAGTCCTGGGTGCAGCTGGTGAGCAGTCCGCATCGTAATTGTGTTTTTATACTTCTTTACCGGTGTTACTCTTACTGGTGTTGTTGTTGTGTTAAAATGCCTTTGTCCCAACCCACGAGTTTTGCCTTTTTCTTCTGATTTTGCCCTCCTGGCTCAAGAGAGAGTGGCTGCCACGTGGTTCTTTGTTGCCGTCTGAGGCCAAACCACAACAAATTACTATGGATGCATCAGAGCTTCCCAACTGCTTTTACACAGAGAGCCTGGCGACAGATTTATTGAGCACTGTTTACGCCAACAGAGCCTCCAAAAATTGCTCTTTCAACCTGTGGAGGTGTTGCAAAGAGGGCTGCTCCTGGGCGTGCACCCCACCCCGAGCCACGGTGAGCACCAACATCACACAGCCAAGGGGGATGAGCCTTTCAGAACCACCATAGCTGAGGAAGTACAGTCATCTTTCCCTGTCAGCAGCTGAGCTACAAAAGCCCTGTGGCATGACAAGGGCTTTCTGCATCTCTGAAGCAATTACACTGGCGATAACACATTGCACAGAGTCATATTGTTTCAAACATGGATCCCAGATGACTTCTGTTCTACCAAAAGATAAGAGAAGTCTGTAATAGTGTGGTGTGTTGCTAAGTTTCTAGGCTATCTCCTTTCCATCCACCATGTTGCTGACTACTCCTGGTTACCTCAGAGAGGTTTCACTTGAAGAAATGCAAGGTTTCCAAACTCTCTGCTGCTATGGGGTGAATTTTAGCTCTGATGAAGCCTTGGCTTGAGCCCTTCTGTGTGTCTCACCAGGATTTTGTGGAATTTCCAGGAGAAGATGTGGGTTCCTGCAGGTGGAAGCCTAGTGGGAATGAGCAGTCCCCACCACAGCCTCTCCTGATGGCACGGGGAAGCACTGCAAGGCACAGCCCCACTGCTGTATGCGGGCAGAGCCTCTGTTCTGGCATTCTACCATTCCTGGACACCCTGCAGAGGATCTCTTTGAGATCGCTGCTAGTGGAAAGCAAAGCAAACTATTACTATGCTTTGTTACAGAGAGGCTGGCAATTCTGCTTTCCCTCTCCAAAGCCCACCACTGTTTTACTGGGGGGCTTGGCTTTGAAGTCAGTGGTCTGCCCCCAGTTTTGGGGGACCCCGCAAGGAGGCAGCAGGGTGAGGGCATTGCGTGAGACAGCCGGGGAGGGAGGAAGGACAGGGTGTGCTGACAGTGCATGCCAGCCTTCCTGTACCACGCCGGGCAGGTCTGGCTCTGTCCCTGCTCCTGCACAGGATGCTTTCCTCATCAAAGGCTGTCCTGAGTGTCCCACATTTCCTCTCTCTCCTCACGAGACATTTGTAACCTGCTCCCCACCCCAAACTTAGACTGCAAGAGAAGCATGGCTTGCTGCGCTGATCCCACTCCCTGCTTTTCCAATCATGCCAGTAGGTAAATGAATGTGTCTTCTCAGCCCCCACAACTGGCCAAAATCTCTGCTGCCACAGTGCCATGGTTCCTGAGTAGTGTCTGTGAGCACAGGAATGGTGCTGGTCTCGCTGTAGTCAGGATGCTGCAGAGCTGTGCAACCAGAGGTGGAACTGCTCTTGATGCACCTGAGCCAAGCCCAAGCTTGCTTTAGGTAGGTGAAGAACATCCCAAAATAAGATGGGTCTGTATTTCTAAGCCATACCTCTCAGACACATGAAGACATAAAAAATCCTTTTAAAAAAAAAGAAAACAGGTTTTGTCCTTAAAGCGTCAGGGAAAAGTCTGTCAGAGACTTAAACGTCTTAGCAAGGCAGAAAGCGAAAAGGAGGTGAAAAACAAATCCAAGACTGCTTTTAAAGCTTATCTCATGAGTTATTCCAGCTCAGCCAGAGAACTCCAAGGGCACAGCTTGCCACAGCATGTGGAAAGGCCTAGTAGACAAGTTCTTCCTCAGCACATGCTGGTGGCACAGTAAAGTGGAGGAAAACCAGAGGCTATGGGAAGTCACCAGAAATGACTGTTGCCCCAGATTCTTTGTGTTTGTTAACAGTCCCAGAAGACTGACCATGTTTAGGTGTTGCTTGCTGCCAGCAATGATTATACATCATCTTCCTTATGGAATGATATATTGTCCCTGCATCACCTGGTTCCTCACTGGAAATTGTCACTATGGTGGCACACGTTGCCCAAATATGCACAGGATAGAGGTGCTCTGGGAGCAGAGGTGCTGCACTTGGAGCACATCAGATGCTTTTCCTACTTTGTTAAAGACTTTACAGTCTTGGGCAAATAATTTAAAGTTCCCTCAACATCAGCTTTTCATTTTTAGGTCCATCTTGCCCAGGGCAGAGCAACAGACTGGCTGCCTCCGAACCCAGAAGACCTTTCATCACTTTGTGCTGCCAGGCGATGTGGCGGATGCACAATGTGACATTTAAAACTTCCCAAAGGAACCATGCACTCATCATCAGAGGTTATGGAAAAGTTTATGAGTAGATTTGTGTGAGTGTAGCTCCACAAATAGCACTTTCCTCTCCAGAGCAAGAGGTTGGGAGTTCAAGACACATACCTAGAACCAAGATATGAGCAAACAGCCATTTATAAGACCAGAAATGCCAACTATCAGTCTGCACAAAAGTTTCCTGACTTTTTCTGGTGCTCACCAGCCTGTGAGAGACCTATCAGCAGCAGGACAAGATGCACGAAGTCACGCCATACCCGTCACTGCAGGCTGAGCTGTGAGGATCAGGGTGAGAATTTTGTTCCTCTGGAAAATGTTAGTGCATGGGAAGGAACATCCCATCTTTTATTCTGCACAGAACAAAGCAATAACCTCACCCTTTTATTTAAAGGACAAGGTGCAGCACCTGTACCATGATGTCAAGCAGCTGGGTGTCTAACTTGCTGGTGGGAACAGAGCAGAGGAAGATGGCTTGGCATGCTCCACTCCACTCTGCTCCCCTCCTCTGAACTTTCTAAACGGAGCTGAAAAAGTCACTTAGGTTATTTTGCTGGGAAACACAAACCAGAAAGATAAAAGGCTGGAAAATCTCCAAGTATTGCTGTAAGCCTCCCCTGTGGCCTTGCACCTGCAGCACCCTTGGAAAGAGCTAAGCATCCACTTGCACCCGGAACACTCCTGGTGTGCATTGGGGCTGTGCTTTTCTCAGCTGGTGCATCCCACCCAAAGCATTATGCTCAGCCAGGGCTGCTGTTTCAACCACTGCAGCTGGGGAAGGTCGTGCAAGCAGAACCCCTCCCAGAGGGTCCTTCCTCCCTTAGGCAGCAGCACAAACATGCTGCTTCCAAAGACAGGCCTGGGAATTCCGTTTTCCTCTGTGCCTTGGGGCAGCAGTGTGCAGCCTGCCTATTTATTTTGGCAGGGCTGTGCTAGCTGGGGTGGAGTTTCCATGTACATGGTAAAGCAGTCGGGCCCTCACTGCAACCCCACATGTGCCGCAGGCACATCACACTCCCAGGCATTTCTGGAGCCATGTTTTTAGGGGAACCACACTACTTGCCCCCAAAATGCAGGCAACGTGCCAAGACACAAGTGCCTGGGAACTAATATGACATTGGCATAAAAATCTGCTCTCCTTCCAGGTGGGCTCCCCACACAGAGCCCACCAGCTATGCACAACAGTTCCGCTTACCTGGGTTTTATAAAAATAAAAGAGAATGATAATCTCAGCTGGACAGTCACGAGCTGGTGGGCAGTGCTTGGCAATTTAGCTGTGCTGGGACAGCCACTCTCCTGCTGGAGCAGCTCTGCTAGACAAGAGGTACCAACTGGGAGGTTTCCAGTCATGACACATGTAGACTCATGGACTATGAATGCCATGTTTAATCCCTTAGTAAGATGAAAGTCAGCCAGGCTGGGGTGATGAAGGCAGCATGCATGCTGTCTGTGATGGAGCAAGGCAGTCATGTCGCCTTGAATGCCCTCATGGCGGGCCCCATGTTCCTGATTTTCTGTAATCCTTTCAAGCTGTCCCAGATTTGATATGTTTGCAAGAGTTGGAGTTTGAATGCTCACAGCATTTCCCTGAAGGAAAGAGGCTGCTCCTTTTAAACCCTCCCATGCTACTTGAAGATGGAAAAGCTTTTCTTGAAAAGTACCACTGGCTGCTCTGAGTCTGCCCTGCCATCGCGATGGGCAGAAAGAGGGTGACTGACAGTCGATCAGAGGCTGGTGCAGCTCCTCTGACATTCCTCCCAGGGATGACTGAGATGCTTGAAAGGAATACTGGAGCGCTTCCTTGTTTCACAATTTTTCCATCCCCTTTGCCAGTTCAAAGCCTTTTGCGTGGATATCCAAAAACAACTTCATTTTTCTAGCATGATCTTGTGTCAGCAAAAGGATTATCAAGAGCCCATGAAAGCAACCCAAAATGGGAGCAGGTGCCTCCCTTTGCTTGTTGCCTGCTGCTTCCCATGTTTCTAGGGAGCTTCTGCTGATCCTGTTCCTAAGGATCTTTTCCTTAAACTGGGGCTAAGGAGGATAAGCAATGAGGAGAATGAATGAATTTAACATTTTAATAGATATTTTACTCACAGATATCATGATGCTCCCAATTCCCCGCCAAGGTGCTGATATGCTGAGCACAATTTTGTGGGATTTTTTACAGCTCTCTAAAGGCAAGAGTGTGCACCAGGAAAGGGCGCATTTGCCTCTGGCCCCTTGCAAGGGTTTCTCTGCAATTTCCCAGCACAATGCATACCCTGTACACTGGTCTGTGCTGGTGTCCTCAGCCAGCAAGCCAAGAGAAGAAGCAGATGTCAACAGAGAGGTGGAGGTGGGGGAAAGAAAGATGAGGATGTGCAGAGGAGCCCAGCCCATGTCAAGGTGCAGGAGGGGAGTCTTCCCATGAGAGGTGCAGCAAGAAGAGAAGGGGCACCCCTTATCCTTGCTGCCAGCCCTCAGGGTCCAGGTTGTTACTGGTTTATGAACAAGGCACACTTTCCACTTGACATAAACACATAACAGGTCCCCCAAATGCTTGTTCCTTAGATGCCATAAGGCACCCTGCACCCCACAGCAGTGACCCTCTCATCCTGCAGGTGCCCGCGGAGCCCCCCTCGTTGACTTATCCCAATTGGCTTCCCACCTGGACAGCAGGGCTCCTTTGGGACTGCCTGGGGAGGGTCTGGATAAGGTGACCCTTCCTCCTAGTTCATAATTCAAACCCCTACCTGCTTTTGACTCTGAGCCCCTTTGTACAGAGCAACTTTTATCACAGAGCCTAATGCAGTGCAGCTCTTTGCCATCTCATTTACCAAACCAGATCTGCCCTGGTCAGTTTGGGACTGAAGGAAGCTTGGTTGGAGAAGATGGGAACTCCTCTGGCGGGCAGGCAAGCCACAGATGACCCTATCCTGCTCTGCTGATGTAAACCAAGAGCTTATTGCCATGGCAACAGAGCAAGGACCACAACATGTATTTTTCTGGTGTGATCTCAGCAACTCCTGATTCATACCAGAGAGCCTGTTCTCACGGGGCTGTGGGGGTTTGCTCTCTCCCTTTTGGCATGGAGATTGCTCATGTGCTTCATGCACAGCCAGTTCAGCAATAGGGCACAAAGAGGGTTGCACAAGTCCTAAGAGTCCCACATAAGTGAAAAATATCCCAGCCAGTCTGCAAGGAAGGGAGAGATAATTCAACCCAATGCAAGTGCATGAACAGAGGTAAAAAGACCCTTTTGAGGATGCTGTTCACCTAGTCCCCATGGAAAATGCTCATGGGTTAGGATCCATCTGAGCCCTAAGTGAAGCAGTGGAGTTAGGAGGATAGAGAAGCAACCATGCAGGAATGGCATGGCAGCAGCACAACTTTCTGCTCTCTGAAACCCTGAGTTTGCAGGCTAGCTGCACACACATGTGTGAGATTGCCATGAATTACTTGTGATTTAAATTCAGAAACAGCAAAGCTTCAGCATTTCTTCCTTCCAAGTCTGTGGCTATAATAAATGTTTGGGATAATTCACACTAAGAAGGAAGCTGTATGCCCTATCAGCAAAATAGGAGACTGCTTTTTGCCAGCAACAGAAGTATTGGGCAGGATTCAGGCCATTGCATAGCACTGGCTACCCCAAAATATGTGTGCCGGTGTTTTAAGTAAGCGGCTGCAGCTGGAACACCTGGAGACGGATTCTGGGACCAATGTGTGCAGATTGATCACGCATGAATAAAACATTTGTTCCTCTTCTCTCCCCTTACTGGAGCTGTGCTGTTTCACCCCAAGACAGATCATTCACCTTTACAATATTTTAATCAAGACCAAATGCCTTTTTAAAGCTAGGTGAGAGTTCAAACACACGTTATTCACACTCGGCACCAAAACTGCTGGGTGAAATTTATAGCCCAAGTAAGACAGGAAGTCAGGCCGAATTGTACAAACTTCAAGACACATGTACGAGCAAGATCGTACCTGAGACTCAGTCTGTAGTATTAGGATGCATCTTGTGATTTGTAGCTTTTGTATATAAACCAGGCCGGGGGGGGACACACGATGGAACACGGACGGGACGACTGTAGGAATCCATTCTGTTGAGCCAAGATGGGAATTTGCTGAGGATAAATAAAGGAGTACTGTCTTACAATAAAAACTTCTCTTTCTCAGAGGACATGCAGATTGTATCATAACTGGGTTATAATTCCAGAGGCAAAATCTATCTGTCATTAACCTAGAAGGGAATTTGTGGTTTGGATGGGGCTCTGGTACTGACTTGACTGCTCAAGTAAAGTGGGATGGCACCAGAAGCACTGTTACACCATCACTCCATGGCTTTGCTGTCCTTGGTGCCATCTGGTAATAGTAAAAATTATAAGTAAATAAAGCAAGCTTGAGAAATAGGGCAGGGAAGAGCTCCAAGGGAAGAGGAGGAGGATGGTGCCAGCACTGCACATCCCTACAACCGTGAGCTGAACCGTGAGATGCTGCATTTCCACCCCTGCACTCTAAAGAGTCAAGTAGATGTTGCCAGGTTTAAATTCTGCCAATACAAAAATGCAATTAAAAAAAAGTCTTGCATAATTGGTAGTGACTCACCTGCTACAACCACAGCAGTTTAGAGGGGCAGAGAGGGCAAGCTGCCCCAGCTCCACTTTGGGTGCAGGGTCTGCTGCACCAGTGGAAAGGGGAGCGCTGACCCGGACCCACGCCTGGGTGCTGCAGTAATGCTGATAATATCATAACTCTCATTGTGTCTGTTTAGGAAACTAACTTTGCTCTCTATTTCTTTGCGAGCTGGGAATCATGTTCTCTTTTTATCCTGAATTGGCTAATTTACAGGGCCTGTGTGGTGCAAACTATTTCCTCGCCAGCACAAACACATCTCCCTAAGAATAATCTAGGAGTTACTATTTCTGCTTGTTGTAAGGAACCCCCAGCTCTGGCTGTACTATCAGTGTGTTGCAATATCAATAGGCACAGCTGCCTGACAAAGCTTTTCCAGCATTTCATGATAATTTTCTGAAAACCACACAAAACTACCCAGAATGACCTGTTTAACAGAGAAATGAATCAGCGTCACTGGGAGGGGTTAATGGGAAGGCCAGCCTCCGCACAGTACTTTTGCTGGGTCCCAAAAGGAAGCTTTAGAGGAAAAAAAAGTTTTTGAAGCTTTTAAATTTGGAGGGGGGGAAGGAGGAATGGAGCTGACCTCCAAACCTCCTGTAGCTGAAGATATCCAGCTTGGAGACAGAAAGCCCTGATCTCAGTAGGAGACCTTCCAGGGTCTTGGCAGCAAGAAAAAGGGTGCCAACTTGTTAGGAAATCCCAAGAGGGCTTTGAGGGTGGACTAAGCTTTTAGGCACAGGTTCATTGCATTTTACTGCAGCTGAGGGCACACATTTTTCTTTAAATCATTCTGCGTGTCCAGACTCTCATTCCCCAATTCTTTCCTTCCTGCAAAAATGCGGGGGGAACCGGGGGCAGGGGGGGTGGGGAGGGAATATTTCCCCAGTGAAGTCAGTGGAAAGGCTGTACTTTCCTACAGCTGGGCTTGGATCAGGCTAGGGTGTGCAGGTGTCTGGGAGGTACAAGGCATGGCCAAGATTTTTCCTTTTGCACCCCCCAGGGCTTGCAGTGGTTTGCAAACACTCCCATCTCAGCCCAGCCATGTCCCATCCTCCATGAGTCTGCACTCAGACCCTCTCTGCCCGCCATACCTTTCCTTGTTCCTCCCCACCTTTCTCCTCCCACTGCTCCTTTTTGGATAACAATTGCAGGATCCAGATGCTTATCTGAATGGCTCTTCCCACCACCGCCCTCCATCCTTCACTGAAATCCGTGTGCATGCTCAGAAAGCATCCACAGATAGCGCCTACAGAAATCCCAGCTCCTGGGAAAGAGCATGGGAAACACTGCAGGACAGGCCACGCCTGAAACCTCTACAAGCTTTCTTTTTCATTTCAACCAAATTATAAACATGATAATTAGATGAGACTGGCCATTATTTAACCAGATGGCAATGAAATCCCAAACCAGCAGCAGTTACGGTAAGGCATGCACACATAGTTTTGAGCTCTTGATGAATCACTGAAATATGGGACAACATTAATCTTTGGAAAGGGGCAGCATCCCACCTCCACATGGTGCTGTCAGCAGGATGCCACCCCAGAAGGTCTGGTTATGCCCTGATTCCTGCAGCTCTGCTGACAGTAGCCAGTAGGTTTACCCTTCCCAAAGCCAAGATGGGACATCTCTCTGTCCTGTGGATATCTAAGTCTTCTTGAGAAGACTTGTGAGTGATTTGGAAATGATAATGGCATCAGTGTCTTTGGAGATGGAGACTGGAGCCCAATACATCTTACTTGTTGCTGCTTACATTTTTTCCTGGTGCCAGTGGTCTCAGGATATAGCTGCATCAAAGCCCCCAAACACCAGTGACCTCAGCCCCTTGCTCTGTTAATCAGCTGTCCCCGCGGTAAGCAAATCAAGCGGCGGATGCCTGTAAGACACATGTTTATCTAAGTGCAGGGGAGGAGCCAGCCTGTGGGGATGCAAATAAATAGTGCTATAAAAGAGATAAAGTGCCTTTGTTTTAAAATCCTGAGTAAGCGTTTTCTTCACTGCTTTTGGCAGTTCAGCACTGGGGGGCCGGGGTGGGGTGTGTGTAAAAAAACCCAACCAACCACAACCAGAGCCTGGTTCAGAGTCAAGGGGAGGTTTTCCTTCAGCGAGATGCACCCTAGAGCCCAGTGCTTCCCTCTCCCTAGTGCAGACAGGGCTATTCGTGTTTTGGGTTGGGTTTTTTTTTTGCTAAAGAGGCTATGTTTTAACTTGGGCACTGAAACCCCAGCAGCCAGCACATACCCTGGCACCAGCGCCTGGCTTCTGCCGCATGGTGATAAGGAGGGAGGAACGCAGACACCAGACAAAGGGTACATGTCCTCCATCTGACTGGAGAATGGTCCCGGCGGGCTTTGCACAAACTTTCCAGCTCTTATCTTTATAGCCCACGTTATGAACAATCACCATGTCCCCGTCTTTTATTTATGAAGCTCTTATCCTGAAGGTTTATAATTATAAACAAGGCTGCCTTCAAGCATCTATGTATGGGGAGGCCAGCCTTGGATGCACTGTATACCTGCACACTCACGTAGGGTGCAGCCACATCTGAGCTCATCAGGGATGCAAAATGCTGTGCTACAAATATGAACAGCAGCTCAATCCAAGCAAAATAAGAAATCTACTCTTACTTTTTTTTTTTTTTAAGTTGCAATATGTATTGTTATAGTAATGGCAAAAACTTGTAACACCCTTCCTCCCTGTATGGTTCCTGGGTGCCTGTGGGGTGCACCCCCAGGGGTCCCAACCCCAACCATGAGTAGGGGGGATGAGGTGACCAGAGGGACAGGACAGCTTGGGGCCAGCCGGTGCCCGAGTGATGACTGCAGAAAACTGCTGATGTTTTCCTGTATTGCAGGGTCCCTCCCTGCAGGAAATAATGTATTGTGCTGCGGAGCGCCTCACTTCCCTGCAAAACCCCAGCGGAGGCCAGCTCCCGCTGACACTACACCACCAGCACCATGCTGAAGGGGAAAAAAAAGAGATTTCGCCTTGTTCATGGAGAGGGAAAAGGCAGCATGACCCTTGCTTCCCAAAGCCCTTGGAGGTGGCTTAAAGCAGAGCTTGGCAGCTCCAGTAAATTAAGTCAGGCTTAAGGCCAGATACCTGAAGGCTGTCAACCTGTGCCTGAGTGTGAGGGATGCAGGACTGCAGGATTTTTATTCATTTACCTGTGTCTTGCTGCAAGCAGTGCCCTTCTGCTCATTTAGCTCTCATGCGCTATTACAGTGAGGACCACAGTTAAATGCTTTACCAAACTAACTAATACTGCAGATGGGGTTATTACCCACCTGCAAGCCACCATCAGATGGAGATGGCCACTGTCATGTAGATCTGTCCTCCACTGCACATCTCACCACCCATCACCTCCTGCGGAGCAAGGAGCTGGGGACAGAGAAGGTGCTCCCCACATCACAGGTTATTAGTCTTATATGGAAATGCCCTCATAGAGCAAGTTAATTACGGATCTGCTCCAAAGACAGCAGAAGTTTCTGCCCCAGTCACAGTGACCTCTGGGTAGAATCCATGCTGTTTTGCCAACTTTTACAGGAAGAGGTACTGACATTTTTCTGTGCCACCTCTTGCATCTGGGAAATCTTTCTCCTGCCAGAGCCTCAATGCTGTCCTTTTGAGCCCAATTCTGCTGGCTTGGGAGCAGATTTAAAGACACCTGCTTGGCTAGCTCTCCAGCTCACCACTCAGTGCCAGCCCAGCCTGCTTTGGCAGCTCACAGCACCCCAGGGTCAGGACCTGGGCTTTATTCACACACAAAGCAACACCAATGCTGACCAAAGGGTATCTTGTACCAGCATCTGCCCAGGAAGACCTGAGATCCCAGCAGTGCTGGGGTGGAATTTGCTTCTGCCTGGAGTCAAAGCAAGAAAATAAAACCTTGCTTGACTGGTGATTTTAGAGATTTGTATTTTTTTTTCCTCTTCCCCAAAAGATACAGATTTCCTAGCTCTCAGTTTGCCCCAGAGCAGAAGCTTGGCCTGAGGTGCTCCAGTTCTAGGGATGCCCTTTTTCTGAGCCCTACATCAGTTTTGCAGCTGATAGTGGTGGTGATGGGGGGGCAGCCCAGCAGCAATTACTTCTCCATCCTTATTTAAATGTAAGGAAGCACCTTAGGATCCCACTGCCGGTATCACGAGCGGCACAATAATAAGACGGATGCGAAGGTTTGACCTTTCAGCAGACAGCAATGCCACACGGGGCTTGCCAGCTCCTGCCTTCCTACCACTGAAATGCTGAGCAGCCCCGTTTCCGTGGGTAAATACAAGATATAAGTGTAAAAGAGTTAAATGAAAAAAACACCAAAAGCAAGAAAACTTGGACCAACTTGTGCACATGGAAAATGAAAGCCATGTTGGAATAGCACTATATATTCCACCAACTCATGAGCCACTCTCCCAATCTGTACTCAGAGATGCAACTCAAAGTGTTTGTTTTCCATGTGAAAAGGTAATTTTTGTTGTTTTCTGCCCTGTCCCCCCATGTCATCACTGCTAAGGTAAACAGTTTGTAACAGCTCAAGGCTTTTGCTTCCCCCCTGGTTTACTTAAAAAAAAATAATAAAAAAATCCAGCTGCTCTACTGCAAGCTATGAAAACCACTATCAAAACATACCTCCCAGGAGCTCAAGGAGAGCTTGCACATGGCTTAAAAAAAAATAAAATAGAAAACATGGGTGAAAGGCAAATCTTCTTCCCCTAGGGTGGAAACTCTCCAGGACTTCTGTAATTATGTCAGCTCTCAAAATGACTCAGGATGCACACTTAATGATGGGATCCTGCAAAAGCAACCATTCAATCCCTGCAGTCCTTCTCTCGTTAGAGATCCCAAGCTCAACCAACCTTGGTGGCCTCTGTGAAGCACAGCCAGAAGAGGGCACGTCTGTCTTGGCTGCAGAACAGAGAGCCCAACATGCTCAGGATTTATGGCAACAGCCCATAATGGGTCCAGACGACTGCAGGTTTCAGTTAAAACCATCCAAGTGAAAAGTTTCCAGCCTGTCTATTATTGCTAAAGAGGCTGCGACAGGAGATGCTCTCCCGGGCCAGAAGGAAAGGGACCCACCCGCCCCTGCCCTGGGCAGGCTGGGCTAGCATTGCCCACTTGTTCAGAAGCCACGAGGCACAGTCCAGCTTCAGCTCAAAGATATGACTAGGTATCATGCTGACAGCATTTTGTAATCTTTTTTAAGCTCCATTAATTTGCTTTTGGGGTTTTACGTGCAAGGATGTGTCTTTGATCATTTCTCCACAACCTTAGGGGCTAAAAACTGTTTGTTTTAAATGAAAGCTGAAGCATCATGCAATTCAAGGAACTGAGGTGTGAAGGAAATATTTACATGTTTATTTACTTGTTTCAGGCTGGATATGAACAGATATTTATTTCCCACTTTGCAAAAATCTTTGCAGCTAGTTGCTTGCCCATGGTTAAGCACAATATTTCCCGCTTGACCCAATGTGGGAAAATGGGTAAATGGCTAGTTGAGGGACTTCTGTGCATTTGAGAAGTGGGGCAGAGTGCATCCTGGCTTTGCATATCACAGGACAGGGATGACCAAGACTTCCTTGCACTGGGAGGTACAGCATCATGTCCTGGGTGAGAAAATGGACCCAGAAGCAACTTTCACAGTTTCCAAGTCCTGAATCCCAGGGGATGTGAGCTAGAAACAGGGAAAGGAGCAAGAGGAGTCGTTATTCCAGTGCACTTGCTGAACCTGGGATCCAAACCTTTGAGGTTTAAACACAGAGCCCTCCTAGCATCTAGACTGTGAACGAAGCACTGTCCACTTCTTGCTACCTTAGGCATGACTTCTAGCTGAACCCTGGGCCTTAGAAAACAAAACCATCGAGAAATGGGGGCCAGCTCACATGGACAGGGCTTATCTTTGGCTTCCCCTTGACTTTCTGTTTATATATGGTTATATTATGAGGCTTATATTGAATAATGTTAGCTAAAGATAACCCACTTGTTTATACTGGATTCAGCCAGCTTTGATGACACTAGAAGTAAAGCTCCAGCAATGCTTACCAGCTGGCTCCTGACACATCTGTAACTTCTGCTGAGCTCCCTGCAAGGAGCAAAAGCAGCTTCTCACACAGAGATGGAACGCATGAAGCTCAAGCAAAATCCAGGGGCATGCTCTGCAAAAGCACATGGCCCACAGCACCAGCTATGGATCCCAAAAGCAATGCTTTCTCCCTGAATACAATTCTGAATTTGGAAAGGGGAAAGGGCAAATAAAAAGTCCACACTATTCCCAGTTAGAGGTACTGTAGAAGAGATGCCCAGAGTTTGCCTCCGCATTCACAGCAGGGAAGCAAAAGCAAATTGGACTAATCTTTCTTTCAGCTCCTCACCCTGCACATCAGTTATAAATGTCCAATTTCGTTCTCCTTGTGAGTGACAAAATTCATCAGCACAAAAGAAAGCAGGTTTTTCTTGGGGTTACTCTCATGTCACTGGAAGGGCAAGCATTGTGTTCACTGCACCCTCATGCCCAGGACAACTTGAAGGCATCTGCTCCTCTCAGGTAGTCTGTCCATCCTCATCCTCTTTCAAAGAATAAAGACAAAGACAGGGGAAATAGCCTCAAAAAGAGACTGGTTCTGGAAGGCACAATTTGCAAAGCTCAGATTATTGCCTTCTGCATAGGGTTCCTGGGGGAATGACTTCAACATTTTCATGTGCTATTACATACTTTTCTGCCAAGCTTCTACAAAAAACCCAAACCCAAACCCAACCACATTTGAGCTGTAGGGTTACCTTCCTGTTTTATGCACTCCCTGATGGGACCTCTCCTTGGGTCCTGGTGGAGAAAGCAGCTGGGGCAACTGCATCACATAGCAAGGGTGCTGTCAGCCTCCTCACACTGCTGGTAGTGGATCTCCGGCTCCAAACTCCTCACTTAATGACAGTACTTTGTAACCTCTGTTTTTACTATAGGATCTCTGTTCCCCCAACACAATGATCAGCAAGAGTCCCCCAAAGGGGAAGTACATCCCGCCTGCATCTTACAAATGTTACCTTTGTGGGGACAGAAGGATTCATAGAAGACCAATTAGGTTGTGGAAGTATTATTAGGAGAACAAGAACACCATTTTTGAAAGCAAGGAATTAATTATCCTTCTTCTACCACTGCCGGTTGAATTTCATGACCTTGTCTTACCACATCCCTCGATCAATCTCATGTCATTTGGGCCATATTAATTTTGTAGACCCCCTCTCTAGGCGGCAAAGGAGGGAGGAAGAAGCAAACATATCCCAAAACACCTAAACCACCTGACTGAGCCCCAGCTGATACTTCTGCAACTTGGGGACTGTCCAGGAGAGCCACTCATCTCCTGAGAGGATTTCCATCCTCCCTTTCCTTCCACCTATTGCTGCCCAGGCAGGGCAACACCCATCCCTCCCCGAGCCCCCAGGTTGTTTACAACCCTGCCTTTTCCTTTACGTTTCCACTGGGCAGATTTTGGCTGCCTCCAAACCATCTCCTTCACATGAGCAAACAAACACATCCGCAGGAGATAGCAAGAGAGAAAAAACCCAATTAAATACAGCTGTGCTGGGACAGCAAAAGAACCACCACAAAACACCCCAAAAATAAGAGACAACTCAGCTGGGTGTGTTGGAGATGGAGGAATAGTGCCACCAGCACCCACCCTGCTGAGTCACACCAGCCCCTCCCAGGCCCACAGGGTGTGTGAGGGGGTGGGAATTAGGAGTAAGTCACACTTAACTCAGCAACAAGATGTTGGTGTAGGGTGCAAAGCCAGAGCAAGTCATTACCTCACTTAATCCAGGTTAAGAATTCAGGTTTGTGACTCCTGAATTCATTTCCATCCCCACATTTCACATTTGGGGCTGCCAGATGGCAAACCTCAGCCAGGAAGTTTGGGGGGGAAAAGCCACAAACACAGAAAGTCTATCAGGAGGGTGAAGGAAAGCAGACAGGAAACTGTGCATTATGAGTAAACAGTCTATAAAGGGAGGAAATTAATATTTAATTTAAAAAGCCCACAACTCCTGTGGCTCTGCTCCAGAAAGGAAGTCGCAGACGTTTGAAGACACCTTCATTTATGCACACCCATGACTGTTCTAAAAGTCAATGTGAGCACCCAAAATCTCCGCCTTGGACCCCACTGCCCCTGCTGGATCTGACTGTCCCCACTGGTGGGATCATGTATGGTGGAGGTTGGATCTGCGAGTGCAAGAAATGATGGTGCTTCCTTTGGGATTCCCCCTTTGGCAGCAGAGAGGGAGGACAAAGAGTGTGGGTGACCATCTTGGACCCCACCCCGCTCCTGGTTTTAGCAAAAAGAGGGCACTGAGCTAGCAGCATGCAAGAATCCTCACTTGGCTACAGTTCTGGCCAGCCCTGGGAGGATGAGGACAGCCAGCCCTATAACACCCTCCTCTTTGCTCATCTCAAGTTTCGTTTGCAGCCCTAACACAGACTAATTTATATGCATTCATATTCCATGAGCAAAACTAAAAGCTGACGATAATGGCATCTCTGAGACTTCTCTGTCACCTAAGGCTTCAGGTCAAAAGTGTTTCCCACGTAATAAAGACAACCTTTTTTTTTTTTCCTGTGGGAAAGAAACCTTACAAACCATACAGGGAAACAAGTCCCCACATATCACCTGAGAAAGAAACTGTTGCACTTTTTCTTTCTGCATTAATTAAATATTTAGACAGGCAACAACTTGTTCACCTGCCCTTGTCCACCCTCCTGGTTGGCTTTTCTCCAAGGTCTCCCTGAAGCCATCAGCAAGCCTAGCTCTAGATGATGACTGTTGGACATCCACTAGCACAGGAGAGGAGTGAAATCTGCACTGGAAAAAGTAATTTGCCATGAAATATGTCATTATAGTCCATCAATAACAAGAACTGATTAGGATAGTGACATTGGTTTTTGGCAGTGTGGCTGCCCCATGTCCATATGCCACACTTTGCGGGAATACGGCCAGCATCACTCCTGTAGCTCCTGGTCAATGCCTATTATTCATCTTTATAGCACTTCTGAGGCTGCAATGAATTAAGGTACCTGTGCTGCATTCACAGGCAGGAACAGGAGGTACAGCAAAGCTATGGGTGCACAGTAAGCTCCCTATTAGACCTCGGTATGGTTAACAACTTGGGTATGTCCCTCTTTGTCTCTTCCCCTCCCATACTTGTACAGTATTTCCCTTGTGCAATATTTTCCTCAATATACTGGAGAATAACAGCTTTGAAAGTAGTATCTGTTTACTGAGGGAAACCTCAAGCTCTGAGCATGCAGTCTTAAGTTTTGCTGAAGTTTTACAATTTCAAGGGAAAAAAAAAAACCAAACAGAACAGAAACAGCAGAAACATCAGAAAAAACCCACATCAGTGAAACCATTTCTCCCAGTGCCCAGCTCTGAGGCACTTGGAGACTAGAGCAAGTGCAGGAGCCCCCAGTGTTTTCTAAGCAAAGCAATGCTTTGCCACTTGCTTTGAAATACAACACTGTTGAGTGGAGCCTAGAGGAGGCTGAAGAGCACAACCCTCCCTGTATTGCCAAATTATCTAATGGCTTACCCCATGAAGCAGATGACCAGGATATATTATGAGATTCAGGAACAGGGTATTCAGGGGAGCCAAAGCCTATTTTGCAGCACAGCACTCTAGTTCTTACACTGTTGCTGCCACAAAAAAAAATGCTTCAGATTGCAGGTCATCAACAGGCAAATTACCACTTTTACTTCTCCGAGCTCAAAATCCCAGACCAAATATAACAGGATTGCTTGGCTGTAGAAATCCCATGGTTTATTTTTGCAGCCAGAGGGTGTGTGTGCTAGCCAGGTGTCCTGGTGGGATTCCAACAGTAATATCCTGAAATTTCCTTCTGAAATTAAAGAGAAGTGTTGTTGGATTATTATTTTTTTAAGCCTGTCCTCTTCTTCACCTCCCCTCTTTGCTACAGCATAACTCACCCAGAAGTATTTGTTGTATAATATTGCTTGCCCTATTAGCACATCAGTGGGAGGAGAGATCCTTCCACATGCAAGCACTAAGGGACAGCATCTAATTTAATTCTCTTGTTTTCTTAAATGCACTCCATTTGTGAGGAAGACGTGGCAAGAGGTTATTATGACACTGCATTTCATACACCCCATCAATAACACAGCCCCCAGACCACCCAATACAAACTAGTCAGCATTTTCAGCACTTGCAAGGCACCACATCAAGCTTGAAGAAAAGTAAAAAAATAATATTTTAATATATAAGAAGATTAATAATATTTTGTAATAATAATTACAGCAACAAGTTAAGAGACAAGAAATCCCTTGGTGCAAGTATTTCCTTGCAAAGAGGCTGCTGCTCCCACTGCTTCTGCTCCCAGGAGGTGAGTCCTGACCTCCAGGAGGCTTCCCAGGATGAATGCTCCATCATGGCCTGTTGCCATAAGCATCTGGGGAGCCTTTCCTTTCATGCAGACTTGCATGTAAACAACTCTGTGCTGATAAGGAGATAGGGGCAGAGCTTTATTATGGCTTTCAGAGTAATAGCTTTTTAGCTTTCTTAATGGTCCTGCTGCTGCTATCTGGTAATTTCTGAGATCCTAATATTCCAGCTATGGTCCAGTCCTTCCATTTGCAGAAAAAAAGAAGTTTGGGAAGACTGTCCCATGTATTACCCAAACCACTGTAAAACCTCTGCACAATCATAAGTAATCTCCTGCTTTTGGAGACTGGGAACTGTTAACATTACCTTTTTTTTTTTTTACCAGACATAATCAGTGGTCATATTAAAATGGAACAGAAAAAAGGGAGACAGTGTTTGAAATGTCTGGGTTTAAACACATGAGATCTAAACTCCAAGGGGCAGAGGTGGGCTGGTACCACTGGAGTCTGAGCACCACAGCTTTCTTCATCTGGAGAAAGCACAGAGAGGACAAAAAACAGGTTGATGTGGGACCACTGCGAGCCGGGGATGTCCTTTGGAAGAGGATGGACAACACTGGTGAGTGTACATGAGCATGCAAGCAGATGCATTTTGCAGCACACTTAGCCCCACTGCCAAGTACATCGCTACACAGAGGGTTAGGCAGTTGCTTATTTAGGCACAGCACAAAAACTGCCGAGCAATTCCAAGGACCCCAGCAGCCATACCACAGCTCAGCCTGCCTCTGCGGGTTGTATCCTGTCTCTGAAAACCCCAGCTGGGGAGGACTTCAGCCCAAAGGCAGAGACGTGTGTCCTTGTATGACCTCCAGCAAATTTGACCTCTAGACCTCCACTATCCTTAGAGCTGCTCATAACACACTGTATCAGCTCCCCCCCACCTGGCAGAGACCCCACATAGTACCTGCAAATGTCCCACACAAACAAGCCAGCACAGGGAGGGACAGCCAAGACACAGGGATCCCACCAGAGAAGTATACAGACAACACAGAACCTAAGTCAGTGCCATCAGCAGCTCACAGCATGGAGCTGCTGTCTCAGCACTCATGGCTGTTGCTGTTTTGCCCAGAGATGTCTTGCTAACAGAGGTGCTGCAGACCCTTTTAGCTGTCACTGACTCCTGGTCTTCTTGCATGCTGCAAGCTCAACACATCATGCTCCCTCCAGACCTGGCAGCACCCCTGCACCCTCTCACTGGAGGATGCTCAAGGGATTTTGAGTGCAGAGACTTTTGGACCCACACTGCCCAAGTGAGCAAAGGTCCGCACACAAGATAAGGGCAAGAGCAGCTTGGGTTTTATCTGCAAGAGGTATGAAACTGCTTGATTCCATAATGAGGTTATTTTGAATGTTGGGTATCTATGCAGCTGAGCAGCTCTACTGGTAACCACTCAAAAATGGGTGGAAAATCTGCTTTTGGGTGTTGATACCAAAAAGCAGGAGGCTTTCAAAGCCCACCTGGATGGGAGCCCATTCTGATCACCTCTGCCGACCCCAGGAGAGCTGCAAATTGCATGGTCAGCTAGGGAAGAGAGCATAGCAGAAACAACCCCCTGCCCGGGCACAATCAGTGGGTAGGGCTGTGCCCAGACTCACTCTCCTGATTCCTTTTGCTGCCAGGAAGGTTAAAATCCACCCCCCGCCCCCACCAGCTTTAGTCTGGAAGTTGCTTCTATGTTGGAGAAACACTGACAACAGCACGAAACTGCAAAAGCTGATAAATCTGCAGGGAGGGTCCTTAAACTGCATGCTGCCAGGAATATTAGCAAAAAAAGAAAAGAAAAAAAAGCCCATAAATCAGGACTGCCATGCAAATAGCAAATCTCCCCACCTCCTCTAAAAAAGAAAAAAAACACAAACAACAGAGGAATGAAGAGAGATACACACTGTGATGATGGTCTGAAGGGAGGGGATATTTGGGTGAGAACTACTACTTCTTCTCCTCACTGACCATTTCCTTCCATCCAGACAGGCATTCACTTCATCACAAACATCACCTCTGCTGGATAACTACACTGGGGTTTAGCAATGATTTTCCTAACACATGATAAAAAGGCCAAAGGATAAATATCTCCATACAAGCTGGTTTTGAATGGTGCAGCCACTGGGGGGCCAAATGTGTACAAAACAGAGGCAGGCCAGCTCTGGGAGCCCTTCACTGTACCCAAGCCCCCTCCTCAATGCTTTGAATCATCAAGTAACAGTCCTTCCATTCATTAATCACACAGCATCTGTTGCACCAGTTGTACTTAATGAACAAATAACAAAGTTTTCAGACCACTAAAGGGTACAACAAGCTTTGTCTGCTCGGACTGGGGAGTTCACATCTGTGCTAAGTTTCACCATAATTAAACAGAAACAGCATATTGAGAAAAAACCCCACATAAGTTAAGTGCCACATTGCCACGTAGATACTAGAAGCCTCTATATTGCATGTGAAACCTGCCAGTTTGGTCCAGTTTTGCCCTGGCATATTTTATTTCTGCTAATGTGTTTTGTTAGAGGAGATTTATTCCAAGTGTTGATTTTTAAAATATTTTTTATACTTTAGCAAGAAGACTTTGTGTTTTCTGCAGTAGAAAGACATAAAGTTCCTTGTAATATCCAGACGTCAAAGAAAACAGTCAGGAACCACTATCAGGGTACGTGCTTTTATTTACCACACTGTCCTTTCTACAGCAGCATTAATGCTGTTTCTGGAAAGAGGGAGTTGTCCCATCTTTTTGCAGTTAAATGAAAGGCAGACATTGCATGAACACTTTGACCTGCTTTTTGCCAACATGTTGCGTAAACGTGCTGAAGCACGCTACAAACACTATGTTGATTTTCGCTGTACAGCTGGGAGCCCACAAAAACAGTTGGGGTCCTATTTCCTCTGTGCTTTCTTAAGCAGTGCATTCTCCAAGAGAACAACCCAAAATACCAACAGCAAGGATTTAACCAGTAACAGGCAATACTTTTTCCTGTGGCTCCCAACAAAGAAACAGCACTATCCATCACCCTAGCCAAAGGCAAGTCTGCTAGGGAAAGGGCAAGATCACTTCAGCTCTGTTCTTGGAAGAGGCTGGTGCTGTTAGCTGGAGAGGGCTCTCCCAAGACAAACCTTTTACAGCCCTCAGTAAGTCACTGTGCTCCATTCTGGACCTTGCAGGTTGCCTTATGGCAACCATTGGTCTCATAACCAATACTAAGAGCTTAGTACCTCAATACCTCCAATGCCACAGCAGCAGCCTGAGCACAGTGGTCCACGCTGCACCACAACTCAGTCCTGTGGCAACATCCATAGCTTCTTCAAAATTATCAACCAGCAGCTACAGCAGACAAAAACACCTCCAAGACGCTTCACCAGAACATTTACTAACATGCAGTACCACCCTTTTATTACACACTTCCTGTAGAAAAGTCTGCAGGTGCTCATCTAGAGTCTGTAGAACCAACACATGCTGAATTTAGAGCAACATTTGACATACAGCATGGAGAAGGCCCTTGCAACCCAAGCTCAGAAGAATTATGCCGGGTGAGCAGCCAGGTGAAATAGCTGCAGCTGGATGAGTCTGATGCCCATCAAGCTCTAACAAGCACAGCCCCAGGGAGCCGTCTGGTCCCCATCATCTGGGGCCTCCACCCAGGTGCAGCAACCCAAGAAAACCCGAGGAGCTGCTGCTTATTGTACCTATGTTGGGCAACGCAGCACGTGGTTTGGACAGCCCAGATACCCAGTTTCACCCTGGAACACTTCTTCAGGGTTTGCAACAGGAGCAACTTAGAGACTTCCCTGATGATGCCTGGGCTCAGAGATGTTCCCAGCAAAGAACTCCCTGCAAACACAGCCTGTGCAGGTGTGAGGGGGGAAGCACTTAGCAAACCAGGAGCAGCAGGGCTGGCTCCTCATCTGAACCCTGCAAAATTACACCCTGCAGAGTTTATTCCTGGTTATGGCATTATTTGATCTGTGTGAGCATATTCAACTAGGTGTTACCTAGTCATGCTGGGTGGAAAGCACGCTCCTTTGGCATGAAGATAGTGAGTTGATTCAAAGGGGCAGATTGCAACAGGTGAGCAGCAAAGCAAACCTTAGTGAACTGTTACAGGCATGCCAAATGGGAAGCCGCAGCCCCTCAAACCTCTTGGATAACAGTGAGGGGTTTGAAGCACTGTGTTCATGCTGGTACTGCTGTGCTCTGCTTGCTGACCCCCATCCCACGCCCTTTGCATTCCCACCTCTCCCAGTTTGTTAAAGCAGGGACCATCCCAAAGGCTCAGCTGCAGGCTAATGACATGGGCAATGGTGCTTTAGGTGAGAGGATGATGATGATGCTGCTCAGTAACAGGAATCGTTCTTTTTCCCCTGGGGGAGTTGTGGTGTAGAAAGCAAACAGCGATATGTCGGGGAAGGGGAAAACAGAGATTGTAGGCCGTGATAGTTCTGTTCACAAAATGAGAAGAAAATCTTTATCTGTGGAGTGCAGAGCCTAGGGAGATGGAGATAATGCAGCTCCATTGCACTGCAGTGTGTGATATCGACTGAGCCGCTGGGCTTTCATGCCTTTCTTTTGATTGCCCCCTTCCTGTTAAATTTAATTGGAAAATAAACAAGCAGGAATTTTTAGGAGAGGCAGAGGATGTCTGACCAAAGCAATCAACCTCAACCTGCCCTATTGATGGCCACTTCTTCCAGGGGGTAATACAGCCCCAGGTTTCACAGTTGGCTGAAGGTGTGGCTGAAACCACAGCCCTGCCAGTGCGCTTCTGTCTTTAATTATTGAGTAATTAGCCCTTCAGCTAATGCTCAGGGAATCCCCCAGAAGAGAAACAAAAGGCTGCAAGACAAAGTAGAAACTCCTTTACAATAAAAATGGAAAAGTCCACAATTTCATTGTAAATTATTGTCTATGGTATGCATGACATAGGAACACATATGGACTTACAGAAATCCTGGCAGGTAAGAGAGTACAGTGAGACCTCAAACCCAAGTGTGCATTCAGGAAATATAACTTGACGCTGTGAGTCTTCCAATTTTGGGGCTGTGGTTCAGTGCCGGGTCATATCAATAACACTTGTGGACCTATCCCTGTTGGATTTTATCCAGCATTTGTCAATCAAACCATCAATTTTTTAATCTTGTTTCCAGGCTCTTGGGGAGCTACATTAGAGCTGCTGCAATGCAGAAAACTTTATTTTTGAAAGGACTTTCAGAACAGCCCCCAGAAGACAGTTTATATCCAAAAGCAGCTTTTTCTCCTTTTTAAAAGACGCTGCTTTGTGCCCATGACTTTGAGTCGGGGCATACCCCTTCCCCTCTGCCCACCAGCTATGAGCACACAGAGCAGCAGCTGGGTCTTAGGACAAGGCTGTTGCTGAGTCTTCTGGAGAGATGCATCCAGGCTCTGATCCTGCAGATGCTCAGACACGTGGTTTAACTTTGCACACAGCTCAAGTCCCAGTGGAGCAGGACCACAGAGGGGCACAGAGAAGTCATGCCTGAGGAGCAGCCCAGCTGCCTCTTGGACAGAAATTTTTAGTTAAAAAATTCTCCTAATATTTAACCTAAATCTCCCTTGCTGTGATTTAAATCTTGACCTGGGACAGAGGGAGCAGATCATCACCCACCCAAGGAAGTGTGAGTGCCATTGTGAGCAGGACAGGGACTGTGAGGCCAGGTCTCCTGCAGAAAAAGGCCTGCAGGGTGGCTTAGGCCGGCAGGGTTTCCATGCTGTGCTTTCCAAAACCTGCTGTGCTGACCCCATGGCACATGCATGTGCAGGTGCCATCCCCGAGCTTGGCTTTCTAATCTGCAGTAGGAACAGCATACTTACAGCCCCAGCAGAGAGAGAGCTATGGAGAAGGTGCTTTTGTAGGAACAGCATCTTTATAGCTGGTATATATATACATGGCTGATATATCTTTATAGTGACAGTGGCAGAGCAGATGCCTTCCATGACCATGCTGAAGGAGGGCTGCATAGCTCCTGCATGCAGGAGGGCAAAGGAGCGAGGACCTTCACCTCATGTTGCTTCATGCCCTGACTGCAAATGGAAAGCCTCCCACTGGATTTAACCCTTCTATTCAGATAGAATTTGTGCAGATTAAAAATAATTTCTGTTGCTCTGGGTGTATACAAAACCAGCCACAGCAAAGTGCAAGTCCAGCTCAGGACCACTTGGTTCAGCTTCAGCTGCACTGCACATGCACATAGATGACAGCAGCAAAGCCTTTTATAAAATGAAAGCAAGTACAGATCCCAGGTCTTAATAGTTAGCACATGATAGATAGCATAAACAACTCCCCAGAAAATATATATAGATCTACCATGACCATTGGGATCACAGGAGAGAGGGTAGGGCGATAAGAAACCCAGCCTTGGTAACCATCTGCCCTTTAAACCACCCATTTAATTGGGGAATAAATTTCATAAAAAGAATACTTTTGAGTCATCATCAAAGACAGACCCACAATTTACATGAGAAACTCATACCCAGTGAAATAAATGAAGGCAATGAAAATGAGTGAAAAGGAGACAATTTATGAATTTGGATGTGCACTGCCTCTTAGAATCCTAGAATCATTCAGGTTGGAAGAGATCCTTGGGATCATCAAGTCCAACCATCAGCCCTACTCTACAAAGTTCTCCCCTATACCAGATCCCCCCAAACCACATCTAACCTACTCTTAAACACAGCCAGGGATGGTGACTCCACCACCTCCCTGGGTAGACAATTCCAGTGTCTGACCACTCTTTCTGTGAAGAATTCTTTCCTAATGTTCAGCCTAAAACTACCCTGCTGCAGCTTGCAGCCATTCCCTCTTGTTCTATTGCTAATTGCCTGTGAGAAGAGACCAGCACCAGCCTCTCTACAATGTCCTTTCAAGTAGTTGTAGAGAGTGAAGTCTCCCCTTAGCCTCCTCTTCCTCAAACTAAACAGTCCCAGCTCCTTCAGTCACTCTTCATAAGATTTATGCTCCAGGCCCTTCAGCAGCTTCATTGACTTCTGCACTCACTCCAGCACCTTGATATCTCCCTTGTGTTGAGGTGCCCAGAACTGGACACAAATACTCCAGGTGTGGCCTCACCAGTACTGAGTACAGGGGGACAGTCACCTCCCTTCTTGGCCACCTGGGAACACTGCTGGCTCATATTTAGCTGCTAGTGCTTGCCAGCACCCCCAGGTCCTTTTCTGCCAGGCAACTCTCCAGCCACAATTCCCCAAGGGGTTGGTGTGGCCCTAGTGCAGGACCTGGCACTTGGCCTTGTTGAAGCTCATGTCATTAACAATGGCCCATCAACCCAATATATCCAAGTCCCTCTGTAGAGCTTCCCTGCCCTCATGCAGATCAACACTCCCACCTAACTTGGTGCCATCTGCAAACTTACTGATGGTGCTCTCTAATATCCTTGTCAAGATCATCAATAAAGACATTAAACAGAGATGATCCCAATACTGAGCCCTGAGGAACACCCCTTGTGACTGGCTGTCAGCTGGTTCTAACTACATTGAACACCACTCTTTGGTGTCAATTTGTCCATCCAGCCAGTGCTTGATCCAGCATATTGTATGCTCATCCAGGCCATGAGCAGCCAGCTTTTCCAAGAGAATTTTTTGGGAAAGTGTCAAATGCTTTTTGAAAGTCTGGGTGTACAATATTCACAGCCTTCCCCTCATCCAATAATCAGATCATCTTGTCATAGAGAGAGATCAGATTTGTCAGGCAGGACCTGCCTTTCATAAACCCATGCTGACTAGGCCTGATCCCCTGGTTGTCCATTACATGGTTAGTGATAGCAT
>VZTM01034102.1:882-15252 GCA_013400555.1 Jacana jacana | reverse complement strand
AGCCCTGCTAACTCCCGCCCCAGGAACCTGTTTTGTTCCTGTTTCATGGAGAGGGAGTGAGAAACCACACTGCCACTCCCATTTAGGCTTCTGTCTTCTTTTATCTTTTGCATTGTGAAATTTCTTGAGATCCTCTTAACTGCACATGACTTCTTGTTCTTTTCAAATCAGCTATTATCTCATAAAAGACATTTAATATTTTTAGGGCAAACCATAGAAAGCAAGAGCACATCTCCTAGTCCTGTTATCAAGAAAGAGACAGATTCCTGAGAAGCATTCAGCCTAATTCAGATACTGCAAGATTATCAAATACTCTAAATCCAACTATCTTGGCATCTTAATGAAGACACAGAAGATGGGAATATTTGTACTTGACTGTACTTGTGTTGCGCTATCAACTCTGAAATGAAAACAGACCTCATCAATGTCATCATATTGAGAAAAATGTCCAGCTAAGGAGGACTAGAAGCTGGAAATTTGTTGTCATCAGTCCAATTACACGTATTAGGAAAGTCATCCAAGCCTTGGAAAAGAGGTGATAAGGAAATAGGCTCAAGTAATTTTCTCTGAGATATTTCTAGTCCAAAGAAGTAAAAAAAAAGGTAGAAAAAGCTTAAGAATATTGTTAGCTTCACGGGAAGTATAAAGGAAACTGTCTGTATTTCATGGAGCAGCAGGCTGCACTCCCCTGGAAGAAAAAGCAATGCTAAAATATGGCCTGTATCGCACAAGGCAAATGTTTTACCTGTTAGAAACCATCTGGAAGATTCAAAAGTTCCAAAACCTAGACATAAAGGGAAAGATAACCAGAAAAATATTAATATAACTTAAATCCAGCATACTCACCGCATTTTGATGTAATGTGGCAAATTAAAATAATAAAAATTTCTCTTACCATCACTAGAAATCCAAATAGACAGCAAAAATAATTGAAAATTGCTCTTGATGAGAAGAAATTTAATACAATTGGCATTATTGAATCCTGGTGGAACAATTTCAATGTCTCAAATGCTAAAATCACAGCCTATAACATGTTTGAGAAAGGCTACATAAGAAAAAGTGGTTGGAAGAGTGCTTGTTTTAGAAGGCAATTACTTGCTTTAGAGTTATTGATAACTCAGAACAGCAGGACCTTGAACATACATGGATCAATGAATTCACTAACAAAACCCAAGAGGGAGGTTTTGATGAGGGATTGTTGCAGAAGACCAATTCAAGCTAGAGAATAGGATGAACTAATCCTTAAATATTTGTTAGCGATATTGGGAAAGAGATATCCTTTTGGAGGCTTCAGCTTGGCAGATGCATGCTGCAGGTTTCAATCAGCTAGTAACAGTAAATCATCATTAGAGCTTCTAATATGACCCTTATCTGTATTCTAAAACCAAAGCATACTCTACCCAACATGAGGCAACTATTTTATAACAAAGCAGATGACTGAATCATTACACTGGAAGTTGGCAGTTATCTAAAGATCAAGAGTAGCAATCCAATTACATTCAACACGGGCAAAGAGAGGACAGTCTCAAAGGGTTTTATAGATAGGCAAACAGATAGACAGGCAGTATTTCCAAAGTGTTAATTTCCAAAAGCTTAGGAAAAGTGTAAACAAAACTAATAGGAAGTTTCAACAAGACAAGTGAAAATCTAGGCTTCTGAAAAATAATTAGTCAAAAGCTCCACTTCCACAGTAAAGAAAACTTGATGAAAAACTTGGGATGCTACAAAGATACTTAGCAGACAGACAGCAAATGACAACATATATGTAGCTAAATAGGAGTTGGCATAAATCATGCTAGTATATAAAAAGTAGATACGGAAAATTAAAGAAGCAATATTGAACCCATGCCAATAAACAGTAATACGATCAGAAGTATTTTGTGCTAGGTTATGGGACTAAGACTCACCTCCAAAAGCAAAAGGAGCAAAGGCTAGGGGACCCCAATACCAAAGACCGCTTCCTTGTCTCTTCCCAGGGCTGTCCTGGGAGAGGTGCCAGCCCACAGTCCCCCATGTGAACTGATAGGAGAGGGTCTTCCCAGGCTACCTCATGGGCTGAGGGACCTACAGAGGCATGGGCTAGCAGTAAGATGCTGAGGGGAACCATTTGGGTAGTGCAAAATTCTGTTTTGAGATGTTTCCTGTCTCCCCCCGCTCAGCCCCAAGCTCTGTTTCCAACCCTTCTTTTGGGAAGGGGAGCTTTTCTGCACATGTGAATGGTATCCAAGTGCAGGAACCAGAGACCAGGAGCAAGATGTACCTGCATGCATGAGGTCAACAGCTGGAGAGACCAAAACGTGCACATGCTGTGCATATGCCAGTGTACCATTGCAGCAGCAGTACCTTGAGCTGGCCCAGCCGGTCAGCAGGGAGGGAGGTGGCTGTGAACCCAGGCTGGACATGGGAGAGACCACTGGGTCTTGGACATCAATTACTTAAGGGACCAGGAGGTTCAAATCAGCTGCTGAAGAGACACATCTGTGCATGTGTGTGTGTGTGGAAAAGGTGACCAGGGAATGGTGTGAATAGATAGTGGATAGGTTCTCTGATCCCAGCTGCAGCTTGTATTCATGTCTGCATATACGTGTAGGGTTTTTTCCAGTAAGGAGCTTTCACCCCAAGCAGCTGGAATGGAACAGGACATGCATGTGTGCCCATCTGGAACTCATGCGCAATATTCCCCCAACTGGCCCCAGGGACCTGAAGCTGAGGCAGCATCACCTCTGTTGGGCTAATAGATTCAGCAGCTCCATGCAGTCTGTGCTTGTTCAAAACAAAAAGAAGCACCATAAATGGGCCATTGGCCATTAGAAATCTGAAGTGTCAAAAAAAATCCTGTTCTGTATTTGGAAAGAAGGACACTGAAGCAGTACTCTGCAAGATACTGGTCACCAAGAGTTTTAACAAACTAAAAAAAATTAATACAAAAGAAAATTACTACATTCCCTTCACATCACTTAAATTTGCACACCTGTTTAAATACATGCAAGATTCATCAACATGCTATCAATAACCTGTATTTGTTTGGTTGTTTTTTTGATTGCAGAGGCCATTGTAGCAGTTTTCTTTTTTGCTAAAACATTACAATTTCTGAGTGCTTCCAACACAATGAAGTTGGAAAAACATTGTTTATCAATGTTGAAAAAAAGAACAAACCCAGACATTTAGCAGAGGTGAGTTGGGTAGACTGGCTAGCGAGACCTCAACCCCAAGTAAATTACAGGAAAAAAAAAAAAAAAAGAAAAAGGGTTCAACTGATACAGAAATAGGATAGAGAAAAAAATAATCAATGACAATAAAAATAACTTCATAGAAAATCACACCACGGAAAACCAGTTTCCTCCCTCGAGGGGATTTGTTTTGATCAACTATAGTAGGTTGAGTGACCAAGATTCTTATGTTTTTTTTCTGTAGCATTTCCTATAGAAATATAGGATTTTTGGATTCAAATTGCCACTGTAGAATATGGCATGCAGTATAGAATCATAGAATTATTTTGGTTGGAAAAGACTTTTAAGGTTATTGAGTTTCACTGTTTAACTAGCACTGCCAAGTCTGCCACTAAACCATGTCACTCAAGCACCATGTCTGCGCTTTTTTTTTTTATGGTAACTGGGGTGGTAACTCCAGCACATCCCTGGGCATCCTGTTCCAATGCTTGACAACCGTTTCATTGAAGAAAGTTTTCCTAATATCCATTCTAAACCTCCCTTGGTGCAACTTTGGGTTGATTTCTTCTTGTCTTATCACCCATGACTTGGGAGAAGAGACCAACACCCACCTCAATACAACCACCTTTCAGGTAGTCTCCCTTTAGAGAGTTTCCCTTCAGTCTCCTTTACTCCAGGCTAAACAGCCCCAGTTCCCTTAGCTGCTCCTCATAAGACTTGCCCTTTAGACTCTTCATTCTTCTCTGAATATGCTCCAGCACCTCAATGTCCTGTAGTGAGGGGCCCAAAACTGAATACAGTATTCAAGGGCTTGCCTCACCAGTGCTGAGTACAGGGAGATGATCACTTCCATAGCCCTCCTGCCCACACTACTTCTGATACAAGCCAAGATGTTATTGGCCATCCTTGGCCACCTGGGCATACTGCTGGCTCGTATTCAGCCTGCTGTCAACCAACACGCCCAGGTCTTTTTCTGCTGGGCAGCTCTCCAGCCACTCTTTCCCAAGCCTATAGTGCTGCATGAGGTTGTTGTGACCTGAGTGCAGGATCAAGCACTTCATCTTCTTGAAACTCAGCCCACTGGCCTCAGCCCATCAATCCAGCCTGTCCAGGTTCCTCTGTAGAGCCTTCCAACCCCCAAGCAGATCAACACTCCCACTAAGTTTGGTGTCATTTGCAAATTTACTGAGGGTGCACTCAATTCCCCCAAATTTGTTGATAAAGATATTAAACAGAACTGTTAGATGAGATAAGAGCTAGGCCAGGTCAAGAAGTAATTGTTAGATGGTGAATATTTGCCAATGGAAGTTTTTTCAAAGGAATCTTGCTATGACTAGCAAAAAGTCTGATCCTTTTCCACATTTTCATTAACGAACTGGAATAAAAATAAAATCTGTGACTCTCATTGAAGACAAAATTGGTGGAATGGTTAATTGCAATGACAAGAGGATTTGGGATTATTCAAACAAAATGTTCTTAAATATATCCAAGCAGAAAATAATATAGCCCAAAGGAAGAGTGTATATTCCACCCAGACAGTACTGGGAATCAACATCCGCGAAAGATGTCTCTCCAAAATGGCTTTTGCAGGGATAACCGATAAGCAATTCAATACATGCTCCTTTGGCAATATTGTAGGAAAATGGGATATTATAATCTCCAGACATGTAAGCAGCAGAAGTAGGACTGGTATTGGTATGCTGCCAACAGTTTCAGTGGACAAATTTTGAGAAGGACATTAGAAAACAGAAGAAGGTAAAGGAAAGGTCATAAAAAATTGACTTTGAGAGCTGAAGAAAATGTGTTAAAGCAAAAAACTTTAAAAGCTTGAGCCGTTTAGCTTTCGAGAGAGCAGGCTGAAAGTGACTTGATTGCAGTGTCTAAATACTTTCAAAGAAAGAAGATAGGAAGCACTAAAGCGTTCATTAATCTAACGAAGACAGTTATAACAAGAAACAAAGTTAGAAATTAAGCCAAATATGAAATAATGCACCAATTTGTAATTGCAAGAGCTATTAGACACTGGAAAAAAATATAAAGGAAAGTCCATCTTCATCTCTTGACATCTTCAGATCATGAGTAGATGCCTTTGTGGAACACATTACTCTGACAGAGAAGTTATTTTTTAAATCTATGATTTCAGCTAATAGTTAGCCTGGGGATTAGATCCATTGGAAATTTCTATTTGGCCTGCAGCTCTCTGGCTTGGACAGCAGCCTTCCCATCCTCACTCTTATTCCCTTGATTCTCCAATGGCAGCTCTGCTTTGTTTCCGCAGGAGGGAGATTTCTGCCATCTGGTGCTGCTCATGGAGGGTGCCAGTAGATCAGTGACTTTGTGGGGAAAGCAGAGATCCTTTGCTGCTGTCAGGAGGAAGAGTCTTGAAAGTTGCTCTAGCCCTGTTGTTACTAAGATGGGACGTCCTTGTTTACCTCTAGTAAGTTATTGATCTTTGAATAATGAGAACTACGGATAGCTTCATCAAGGTGTAAAGTGATCCATCCATCATAACTATTTTATTTCATGCCTAAATTTATGTATAAAATCAAGCCTGATAAAACAGTCTTACTAATATAGAAGGGGTGGACACCTCCTTTATCAAAGCAAACATATCTAACCATCATTGAAAGGCTTTTGGAAAGACGTTGGCCACCTAACTTAGAAGCTTACAGCTAGGCAGAGGGGAACCACCTCTGGAGAGAGGCCTCTATTGACTGGACAACGTGTTTAGACTTGAACATTAGGCAGGTCATTAATCAGGCACTCCAAAATGCGTAGGCTCAAGTTAGTTTCAGATTAGGTACAAGAAGTCTCCTTTGCAGGTTGGATCATCTAACAAGTTCTTCTGCCCTTTAAGCCTAAAGCTCTGAATACCATTCAAGTGAGGTAAGGCTTATAGGGAGAAGTATCATATTTTACAAGACCAAGCAATGTATCACAGCTATATATCATCACTAATACTACCACTGAAAGGATTAGGAGCAGAGGGAGAGCTGGGACTCAGGAGAAGAGAAAATCAGTGTTTGATCACAGAGATACCTGACAGGCTATAGGAAGAGAAAAAGAAAGCAACCCAGACTTCAGAAAAGTTAGAAGAGCAGTTGTTTAAATCCTCTGATTTAAATTTGGTTTAAATTTGGTTTAAATCCTCTGATTTTTTTGATCTTTCACAAACCTGGGAACAGAACTTGGGAAGTCAGCTATCAGTACCTGACCCCCAGTCACTCACCTAGGATAAGATGCAGCCAAAAGAGCAGAACATGGGCATATGCTTCCCTCCAAAATCCCAGCATGAGTCCTGCTTCCATGGAATGCCTCCAGCAACACGGGCAGGAAGTCCTGTGGCTTGAATGGTGCATATATTCCAACCCCAGATTTATCTATGCAATAAATTGTTCCCTCTGAGGTGTGTCAAACACTTATTAAGATATTGCGCATTTTTCATTGGTGAAACCACCATTGTCTTGAGTTTTGTCATTTATTTTTTTTTTCTAGAGACATCATTCTGTATCTTTCATTTATAACCTGCATTGGTCTCTCTTTGTTTTGGTTTGGGGAGTTTTGGGCATGTGGAGATCAGTAGAAGGGAGAAAAAAAGACTTATGACAAATTTGGGTATTTGGGTTTCATTTTGGCGAGTGACACTGCGGATAAAAACCACAAAACCCCCATATAACTATGGGGGGGGGTTATATCAAAACGCTGTCAAATTCAGGTATGTTCGTCCTTTCTCCATAACCTAACATTTGTTCGCAACTTGGTGAAAAACTTTTGTTTACAAACATTTTTGAGAAAGGACAGATTTTCAACAAAACCCCATAGCATTACGGAAGCCAGGGCTTCCGTGCATGAACAACAGGATTTTCTTCCTGCTAGTTGCCTTCTGCAATTTAGACAAGCTATCAAGAGCCACGTGATGCAAAACAATCTAGTTATTGAAGAGCTCAATGGATCACAATCTATAGACTGACTATTTTTTAATCCAAACTATCCAACAAGCATTTATGAATAATGTACATGCTCCTGTGCTCAGAAATTGTTCACAAATGATTTGTGAACAGAAAAAAGAGCTAAATCTGCAATGCATATTTTTTGTAATAACCCATTCAATCAGAATTACTTCAGGAAAGATTGTTCAGCATTACTAGTCGTCATACCATGTACTTTTAAGGAACATATTAGATCTGTAAGTGGTCCATCAAAAAAAATGATAATTCAGCAGCATAAAGTAATTTGAGGACATGCTTTTAAATATATTGTGTTTAGGTGGGTATCTAAACACCCTCACAATTCTAAAACATGCTTCATTGTCCAGAGTGCTGAGATTTAAGCTGGCTCATAAGTGTTAGGCAATCAATTCCTGTAGACACAGCTTCAAAAACGCTTCCATTTTGCCTGGTTGAATTACAAATGAGCTATTTCATTAGCAGAATTATTATTTTGGGATGAACTCCAGAACATTAAAGCCTTACATTTAACCTCTATTACAGTCCAGAATAGAATTAACCTCTTTCCCATATAAGAGTAGCTAATGCACTTTCCTTGTAAAATGCAAATGTCGTTACACAATGTTTTGCAGAAAGCACTTAGAAAAAAATCAGTGGAATTATGGTTCATAATATTTCAGTGCATTCAATTAAAACACTAAATTTTAAGGATACTAGTCTATTTTCTTTCCTATAATAGAATACACTTAGAGTAACAAGTACAGCTGACTTACATGCTAAACTGTCAAATCACTATCTCCGGGCAAAACCTCAATGCTGCTGTAACACACACAATGTACAAACACAAAGGCATATATATATGTTGGAAGCTTTGTGTTCAGTGTGGTTAAAAGAATGAATCAAGACTTTACTTTTCCTTAAATCTTAGCAAGCTTTTTGAAGTCCCTCTGGGCTTATTTTTCTCCTGTTCCCCATTCAGAATTAGAAGAGAAATAAAACATAAATTTGCATGTTGCTGGAAGCAGGCTGAATTGAAAACACAGACTTTGTGACTAGCTCTACCTCTGAAGCCTGTTATCTTCACATCATGACTGAAAGCCACAAAACACAGGGGTTGTGTCTCTAATCACATTTCACCACTTTTTTTAATCTTACACAATAATTATGAATTGAAAATAGATTCTTGCGATTGTAAGATTTGGCTTTGTTCTGAATGGGAACAGAAACAGTACATCTACGTCTACAGGATGTACAGTACATCTACATGTACTGTAAAGGAAAAATCTGGGGAAAAAACCACATCAATTAGTAATTTCATTGAATATTTTAGTGTCAGCTCTTTCTTTACGCAGGATAAAGAGAAAAATATTAATCCTGGAACAGGGTATTTCAGTAAGATATCTCTAAGACTTTTTTCTGTTTACTGGAACCACACCTGATTTTGCAGTGTGTCAGTTTTGATAAACCACTTGCATGGACTTAACAATTCTAGGTCCAAATGGCAGTGGACAGTGGACTTGACATTGTTCAAAGCACAATGAACTCGTCTATGAGACTTTCCTAGCTGATAAGAAAAAGGAGTTGAGGAAAAACAAAGACAAAAGGCAAGAACCTACCTGGTGATGATCACAGATATAAACTGAAACAGTGGCCTTCACTGGTGCAACAGAGTCATTTCATAGTCATAGCACTGTTACTGCTATGACCAATGCTGAATAACATGGTTCAGTTTTATACTGTGTCAGAAGTATGCTCACTTAGAAAAAAAATAAAGGACCACATTTCCAAACAAATTTTCTAAATGTTGATGGGACTTCCCAGACAAAGAGAATTCTGTTTTCTGACAAAATGTATTTTCTTGCATACAGAAACCATTGCAAGAAAGTCAAGCCCAAGGAGCTAAGTGAAGAAGCTCTCAGAGACTGCCAGCTTACACTGTCCAACAAGGAAGACAGAAAGGCCATATCCACAAACAGACATGTTTTTTTTAATCTGAGGATTTTTTGTAAATTTTCAGTACAGTTTCTGAAAACAGACAAATTGGGAAAAACAGCAGATATGAAAAGTGAAATTTTGTGTGTTAGAATAAAGAAGAAAGCACTATTGAAGCGTGTCAAAAGTAGCTAAGGAAGGTTGGAGTACTGTTCAAAGCTAGCTTGTGGTCAGTTGTGTAGACTGTCACTAATATCAGAAATAAAATGTGTAAGGATGAAGAATACAGGTAAAGTCATCATAAAATAATAAGGCAATTTATCAAGTATATTGATTTATTTTAAGGATATGATCTCATTGTCTGGCAGATTCTTCCACCTGTCCAGCAGATAATTAAAGGAATATTTTCACATTTTCTTTTATCCCTTTGAAGTTTTTTCCCCATGTTAAAATGCAGCTTTTACAGTTTTGACAAGACATTTAAGAGGAGTCAGTCTTGAAACCTTAATTGTTTGTTTTCTCCTGGGGGTCTTTTGCACTTGTTTTGAACCATTCATTGGAGGTGGCTTTCAATTACGAGCCAAGATTCAGATCCTTGTATAGACAGACCTTACACTGTCTATAAATCCTGGAATTTCACAACCATCAGACAGACTCTCTAAAAGCTTTTATGAGAAAATATGGTTTAGGACGGAGACAGCTGGTATTTAAATTATCCATGTGAGAGAAATTACTCTTATTCATTCACCAGATGCTTTATTCATATATAGATTTTTAAATTAATAATTCCATAATAGTTACAGCTATATAATCCTAAATCCACACAGTTTTGTTCAATGACCTTAGCAAGCTTTGACATATTTTTTTTATTTCTTGCAAATAGTGCAGCATATTTTGCCAACTGCCTGATGAAACACTGCAACAGATGAAGGGAAAAAAAACCCTCAGTGTCCAGTGACAAGATGAGTAGAGTTCACCAAAGTGTTATTTCTACCTGTACAGGCTCCAGAATAATTCAAATAGGAAAAACATATTGGCTAGCACCATGCAATTTACCTCTACTACTTGCAAATCATTCTGTGATATATTTTTAAACACCAGTACAAGCCAGATATAACTGAAGAACTGGGGAGACTTCACCTTTACTAGCAAATATTGGACAAGAAAAAATTTAGGAAAAAAAAACAATAGGGAAAAGCAGGAATAAAAAAACCCTATGTTTTGCTGGAACATTCTGGGATATGATGTAAGTGTACATGATTGGCATTTATGGTCAATACTAAAGAGGCAGCTAGGCTTTCCTGAGCATGGACTCCATGAAAAATAAGCCTTCAATCTCGGGGCACATCATTGTTCATAAAACATTTATTTAGTCAAATGATGCTGTACTTCCTTGCAAATCAGAAAATACTTTTTCCTGTTCTCTTTTTTTTCTACTGGAATACTAATTCATTTTTAGTCTTTCCACCCTGATCATTACAGATTCCCTCTTTCAGGCCTCACCACATTTTTTTCTCCACTTTGGAAGTGCTACCACTTCGAAAGTGATGCTACTTCTTCCTCACTTTGACTCCCTGTGATGGTTAATCCCATTTTACACAGGGTTTGGAAGCCTTTTCTTGACTCTGGAGGTGGCACAACACTTCTAACTGCTTCTTCCTTCCTCTTATTTCCTCTGCTCTTATGTCTTCTGACACATACTCATGTTGTTCTGTGTAAAGGTCATTCCCTAAACACCACCTGTGCAGACCAAAACCCACAGTGCCTTCGTCTAAATCGTTCTTTAACGTACTTGTCTGTGAGAGGTTTACCAGAAATCTTTGTAATAAAAAGTAAAATAAGTAAAATTTATTTGAAAGCTGTTCCAACTCAGAACTTCATGAGTATTATAGATACTAAATGCATCTCTACGCAGCAATCTGCTTTCTTCTAGCCATGCCAGAACCAATAATAGTACCTAAGTGATCCTCCATTTTGCTCCCAATTTCTTAACATATAAAAATTTCTCCCTGGGTGAGGTATTCTGAAGGACTGGCTCTTGAGACACAAGTCTCCAAGCAGAGCCTTCCTAACTCAAAAGGCTTAGAAATACATATCTGTCTACAATGCATGTCTGTCACTGCTCTTCCGAGTTATTCCATGGACAAAAGTGGTAATAATAGGGATTTTGTTGAGTATTCAAAAATGGTAGCTATGATATGAGAGTGAATCATGCTAGATTTCAGTAAGAAAATAAATATGAACCTTTAAGTCCATGAGCCTCTGTGGTTCCTGCCCAAGCTAACTGAATACCTATCTTACTCAAAAGGCCTTTCAAATATTTGCACTGGGAATCAACTGTAGCAATTCATCTAATTTCCAACCCTGCAGTACGACTTTAAGGTTGGAAAGTATCCCTAGTTTCCTCCATTTTGTCTGCTTCAAGCACAGACCAAACTTTCCTCCTGCCTGAACTTTCACAGATGTTCAGCAATGGACATGGTCATATTCAGCAGGAGGGTGGGATAAAACCATAACCAGAGGTTTTCAGGGGCCTGTCTGACATGATGTCCGCTTGTGTGCACAGATGTCCACTGCATGCAGATCCTGCAGCCTCTGGCAGCTGCTTGCCCTGCTGGGGGAGACGCAACAAGTTGATTTTCAAGTGTGCTTTTCCTCCTCACTCTGTTTTTTTCCACCAATTTTTCTAATTTCTAATTCCGTATAGACCCAAAGTACACTTAATTGCAATCAATTTATACCAAAGAAACTTTTTAAAGATATGAAGAAAGTATTTAGTTAGCATTTTGACTTTGTAATCCTTGCCATGCCTGCCAGGATATTAGATGTTTTAGTGACAGCCGGAAGTCCACAGTAGAACAGCTTGCAGTTACTTGTAAGACCAGCAAACACACAGTTTGAGCAATTACACCCTGGAATATCACCATGCAACATGCCCACCACAATCTATGCTTTTATAGCAGCTTTGTCAAAGTACCTTTCCTACATATACTCTGAATGCCCAACCACAGCTCCAGACATCATGACCCAGAACAGATGAAGGATTAGTAACAGAAAAACTTCATTTCCCACTCTCTGCTACAATCACCTCTGGTTTCTGCACTAGTTTCCCCTCCCCAGCAGATCAAATGTTTACTCACCCAATGCACAGATGTGTTATGAGGATTAGTTAGAATCTAACTACTTGAATATTTAAAATGCTATTCTTAAAGCCCTAATATTATCACCAGTATATTTGCATATGATTTTATTTATGCTTCTGACATTTGCTTTCCAGATTTTATTAGAGCTTATAAACAATGAAAAGCTACTGCTGCCAGGCCTTATTACACACTTCCATGAGATTACTCAGGTATTCTCAGCCCCTTCAGGTTTCTTGAAGTCATAGCCACTTAACAAATTTACTGAACTGCTATGGATCAGACCCTTCAATAAAAAGAAGAAATTATATTTTTTATCTTACTTAGTGTTCTTTCTATAGCGAAGAATTAGTTCAACATTAGTATAACAATAGTGACTTTAGTTCTTTGAATGAAGAATGAAGGAAGTCCCAGATCTCTGCAGTGATCACTGCCCTGTTACTTTGGTTAAATGTATGCCTCCAGAGTACTACAACAGCTTCAGCAGCTGGGTGCAAAAAAGGCGATCTCTGATCTGATGCCCCTGAGTCAGGCTATTTTATGCACAGTGGAAATTGTCTGCAGATAATAAAAAGGAGAAATAATAGCTCTGCAGAGATGTTTCTCTTAGATGTTTTGGCAGACTGGTCTATTCCATTCATATGCTTTGGAAAAACTTTGATTTTTTACATAAAATAGCCAAGTTTCATTATTTCCCTGTGTGCAACCCAAAGCCTACTAGTTACAGTCATGGTCTCAGTCTTCAGGCTTTCCTTTGAAGTGTGTGCACACATTTATGCGTATGAATGTGTGTATTGGGAGTGACAGGGAGTTGACTGAAAGTCTGTCCATGTTACTTTCTATTAGCTGTCTATTGAAGATAATGCGTTAATAATAATAATCTCCCCATCTTAAATAATACATAGCAACTTTGTCACACATCGTTTTTTCTCTAATGCTGGTGAAACTTCCTCGGCTTTTCAAATTCAAAGCTGTCTCTTTTGCCCTGTGGACGTAACAAATTCGTTCTCTCCAACCTCCTCATTCACATGCATGCACTCACCCCTGTGCTTACAAATAGCCCCCATATGAGGAAATCCTGTGCTCTAAACATGATCAATCACCCCAAAACAGTCAGAGGACTTTTAGAAGTTAGAGTTCAACAGATGATCTTTGCAATGACATAACTATTGGAGCTGTGACATTTTCTCTTGCATATCAGCAGAAAACGCTTCCTACTTTTCCAGAATAGGAAAGAAATTAGGACCAGGAAAAATGTTAATTTGTACCAATTGAGGGCCTGACTCCTTGTTTTCAACTTTCTACTTAAATGTTATGAATTTCACTGAATCACAAAGTAATAGGCTGTAGGAGTTTGTCTAGTCTACACCTGCCCCTGCTCAGCTGTTTTATATAAATCTGTATCTACAGGTCTTCCTGACAGTTCTTTATATATGTATAAAAAGACAGGACAGAAAGCCTGCTAAGATCACGATCTGGAACACAGTTTATGATTAATATGGAGTATATAACAGAATTTTTTGTATAGTGCTCAAACGTATAATCTATCAAAGGGCTAATCAATAAATGAAGGCACATACACAATATATCTAAATCCAAATCAATCCTATAGAATCTGCCAAAATCTTTGGCCTTGACTCCTGAGACACTGAGGTGTCTGCATAATTTTCTAGTTTTTAGGCTACTTCCTGACATTCGCACAGTTCAGGTACATGCTGAGCCTCTAAGAAAATGTCTGGCATAAACTTTGTCTATGTATAATCAGCAAGCCTTCCCTTTCCCACAAGGGATATAAATTATATGTAATTATGCATTCAACAACTACATGGGTGATTATCTGTTCCTCTGGAGCTTATCAACAAATTAAGACTCTTCTCTTATATTAACTGCTCTCCTTATCACCAACAGTGCTGCTCCGGCAGTCCTGTTAAAAAACATTCTCATGTCACAAAAGGGATTGAGAAGCCAAGAATAAATCTATCTGTATAACTAAGCAACCTGTTTTATATCGATGGTTTGTTACAGGGTAAGAGTTAAAGAATGCCAGTTAAATATAAACATGTTGATTAGCCCCAGAATATACTGGGTATTTTAAAAAGCCAAAACATGTGGATTAACAGCCATCCATTTTTCTTGAAAGTTTGACATCTATCTAAGTCCTTATTAGTCCCTCAGATACAG
>VZTM01034099.1:225751-238226 GCA_013400555.1 Jacana jacana | reverse complement strand
TCTTCCACTGTCTCCCTGCTACACTAAAATATCACAAGTTACCCTATACTCCTTGTGAATTCCTCTCAATAAAATGCAGATGTAATAATCCAAGCTAAATGACTGTGCTCAATCAGTAACTCAAGTCCTGCAAGTTAACTGTCAATGCATACATTCTGTATTTATCTTTAAAGCTGCAACTGTATACTAGGATTGTCTTCATTTGTGTAAAGATTAGCAGCGATGGCCACACATCATAAAATCAGTACCACACCAGGTTATATGAAAAACCCAGGCATCCCCTGTGCTGCTTCCTGAACAGCAAGCAAGGGATATCCTAAGGAACAACAAAAAAAAAGAGAGCAAACACTGGAACTTCCACCCAGGTCTCTGCTTTGGAGGAGTAAGTCTCCCTAAATACAAAGCAGGAATGGAACCATCGTTGTTAATAGCCACTGACAGACCTGATACATTTTTTAAAGTCTCTATGCTTTTGTACTCTTCAACACACTCCATCAAATGCTAGCCAGTGATTATACCACAAGACATGAGTAAATGCTGCCTATTCACTTTTTCACCTTAATCCTGATATTACAGATGTTTATTTCAACCATCTCTCTTCCAAGGTGAGCAGGCAGCTTATTCTGCATCACATGGGTTTTTTCCACAGGAACTTTTCCAGTTCTACAATATCCTTTTCCAGATTAAGACAAAACGAACAGCATGTAGCAATTATGATAGTGGCCCCTTTAAGCATTTATATAGCACTATAATAAGGTTTCACTTGTCTTCAATTCCTTTGACATAGAATTACTACTTTGAACAAATGAGAACACTTATCTGCGAGCTCCACTGCAAAACCCATTCCTCATCATCCCCAATATCTGCATCATCTACTACTGACTATGAAAATTTACAAATATAAGACAGACAACAAGAATAAGGGGTGGCCAAACCTCAGAAGATTCATCAATTAGCATCCACAGCAGAAATAAAGCACTTTTAATAATCTATTAATAGTTTATGCTTGTTCCTGGAAAGATGGCAAGATCCCTTCCACCGCCTTATGCTTAGAGCAAGAACTGTAAATATTTGGCTGCGACTTTCATCCTGCATCAAGATGCCAACAAAGCTGAGATTTTAAAACCTCAACAATCTGACACCTGCAAGTTACAAAGCAACCCACTGTGGGTTAGATAAAATTCAGAGTTCAAGTTGGCTGGTACATTAAAAAAAAAAACACATCCAAAATTTAACTAGGGACTACTTCTCTATAAAGTTGGTTTTATGGCTGAAATCTGATCAACTGCACCTACTATAACTCAGTAAACACAGTAAGTTTGCAAAACCTGAACTGGAAGCTTATCAAGAAAGAATAAAGCTAAAGTCCAGCTGGTGTAATTCACCACACAGCTCTTCCCTTTGGGAAAAAGAAAAAAACCAAAACAAAACACCAAGCAAACAAACAAAACCCAAACCAAAACAAAAACCCCCAACATTTTGGCTAATCTCTACCCTTTCTGTCCAAACACACTTGAAAACTGTTAAAGAGCTAACGATCCTTCTAATCTACTGTGATACTGCCACTTGTTTAGACCAGGTTCTACTGCTTCAGTTGATCCTTACTCTCAAGAGTTCCCACAGACAGGAGCCACCTAAAAGCTGGTTGGTGCAAGATACTGAAAAGAACCCTCCAATTCCACTTCAATGGGAGGAAGAAAAAAGTAGTCTTGCTCTCTTGGCTGCAAAGAAAACTATTGCTTCCATATTTCTTGAAGGATTTGAAAACGAAACAGGTAGATGTGGTGTTCCCCTGCTCACTCAGGTCTAGTGATCTCCAGCACTCTTGCAAAAGGCCGTGGTGTAACACACACACACCCCCTCATCCATAGAGTAGCACAACTATCAGCCAAAATACCAGGAACAGCGCAGGTTCTCTGCCTCACAGATGACAGCACTCCATTTATCTCTGCAAATTGTTTTTCCACACAGACCTGCCTGTTTAACTTTGCATTTTGTACAACTTTCACAAATACAGAGCAACTCCAAACCTAAGACTTGTCAGGCTAGTGATGAGAGGCAAAAGAAGCAACCTGGCAAAGGATGTCAAATTCAGCTGCTCAGAATTTGATCTGGAGGAAGCTGCTGCACTGAGTCTGAAGTTAAAGAAGCCAGATAAGGAAGTTATCTCCCTAGTTAGTGGTCCTGAGGCTGAGCAGCACAAACACTGTGTCAGGGAGGCTTGTTTGCTTTGCACAACAGACAATTCTTTCTGCTGCAGAAGTTACATCGTGGTGGACAGCAGAACTTCAGGCAAACTGGCTCCATGAGAGGAGAATGAGAAAAAGCATGAAACTGCCACCTGGAAAGGGAGATGGTTCTCCCATCAGCTTGCTGCCACAACATCACATAAGCAATAAGACACGTCTCCCACATACATGATGATACCTGGAGAGTGACTGCAATCATTGTCCTTCTCATAGCCGTTCTCCATACCCCCAAAGAACTGCTCTTCCTGAGCTCACATACTCTTAGGCCTTGCAAACTGCATCTTGTATGAACTGTGCTGTTGAATACCACAGCACCTCTGGAATTATCTTTTATTTCCAAACTCTACAGGCAATACTCTCTTCCACGGAAGGGGAGGAATCTGTCAATCAGGTGGCTCTTGCTCCAAAAGCATTTTGAGGGTATGAAGATCAGCCAGAGTGTTCAGCCTTTACAAGACAATGGCAGTTTGTGGCACCAAGACTACGTTTTGTAGTTTTGTTTGTAACTCACTGCTATCAACAAGTACAGTGTGTAGAATACCTTGCCACAGCGCACACCTTTGATTCATTTGGGCACCTATTTTTCATGTAAGAAACGATAACTGAAAAGTTCCTTTGACGCTTCCAAGAATAACAGCCAAAAAAAAAATACAAAAAACTTCATGAGACTATTTTTTTCTTGTAGTTTAGGAGACACTTCCACTGCTTGTGGATAAGCACAGGATAGTTTAGCACACATCGCTCAGTAGTGTGTGTAACAGTACATTAACTTTTTCCCCACAGTCTTTTTCAGACACTGAGGAGTTTCATATTTAGCATCCAGAGAACAAATGTGTGAGATGGTTTTAAACAACGCTCCCGCCATGTAAAGGCAGGGGAAAACACCCAAACAATTCCTTTGGCCTTGCCCGGGCTCACCCTCCTCTCGGTGCCCTCCGAGCTGCTGTCTGCGGGAAGGACCTTTCCCGCAGAGTACGGAGGGTGTCCTTGCGGGAGACGGACGAGCAGTAGCCTGTCACTGCTAACGATAACGAGTCACACAGCAACTGTTCTCAAGGTTTACTTTGGGTGTTTACCAGAAAACGATTATTTATTTTTCGTTAATTTCAGTGCTTTCTCTCTACGGAGCTGTTTGAGATCGGAGTTCAGGGAAGACCCGCTCACCCCCTGACACCAGAGCGGTAACTCTGAGGAAACCTGACTGAACTCCAGCGATTCGTTGGCAACGCGAAGCCTTCAAACCTTCCCAGCACCTTCTGAACGTCCCAGTTTGATAAACTAACCAGCAGCTCAACTTTCGCAGCGGTTACGAAGCCCCAGGAGACACCTACCCCGGCCGACGGGCCCATAACGGGCCCTCCCCACGAAGCCCTTCCAGGCCCGGCAGCTGCAACAGCTCAGACCGCTCGCCGAAGGCAAGAGAGCCCCCGACCCCGCACGGCCCGGCCGTTAGCACCGCTGGACACCGGCCCACTTGCGGCGGGCCTCGCCAGCACCTCGCACCGGCCGCCGGCAGTCCCGCCGCCACGGGGACACTGCTTCCTCAGCGGAAGGCACCAGCACAGAGCAGGCTAGGCCGCCCATNCGCTCCTATTCGCCCGCCGCTTCCGGGTTCTTGGCGGCCTCGCGACGTCCGGCCGTTGCCGGGGGACCGCGCATCTGACGTCAGGACGCCACGCCGGGCAGCGGGGGTAGTGAGGATGGCTTTGCGCATGCGCGGTAAGTCATGCCCCGCCCCGGTGGCAGTGGGCGCCATGTTGCCGTGCTGGAGCTGCCAGAGCCCTGCAAACGAGGGTGCTCTCCAGGTCTTTCTGGGCAGTGAGTCACTCGACGACTGTCGGCCGACTACCCCGCCAGTGCCGGTAGCAGTGACCGGGGGCTTCCTTCAGGTGTCACACCCCACTGGTGTATGTATTTTTACGTTGTCAGCCTCTGGGTGTAGTTACGGTGCTCGCCGCCACAGGAGCGAGGGCCGATAGGGCGGCCTGGTGTCCGCATACGGAATTCCTTCCTAAAGGGGTATTGGAGCCCCGGTGTGTCTGCGGGGGGAGCCCGGCTCCGTGGAATTCACTGCACGGGGGCAAAGCGATCCTCGGCGGGGTGACGGCTCCAGCCAGCGTGGATTTGTGTTGTCTCTGTCATTTAAGCACCAAACACGGGATAAATTGCATTGACAGTGTCCTAAAAGGTTCTTAACTGTTTATAATCAGAATGGTTAGAGTTGGAGGGGATCTTAAAAATCATCTAGTTCCAACGCACCTGCCCTGGGCAGGGACACCTCCCACCAGACCGGGTTGCTCAAAGCCCCATCCAGCCTGGCCTTGAACACCTCCTGGGATGAGCTTCCACAGCTTCTCTGGGCAACCTGTGCCAGTGTCTCACCACCCTCACAGGGAAAAGTTTATTTCTGATACCTTCTCTAAATCTCCTCTCTTTCAGTTTGAAGCCATTACCCTCGTCCTATCACCATATGACCTTGTAAGAAGTCCTTCCCCAGCTCTCCTGTAGGCCCTTTCAGATACTGGAAGGCTGCTCTGAGGTCTCCCCAGAGCCTTCTCTTCTGGAAGTCTGAACAACCCCAACTCTCTCAGCCTGTCTTCACAGGAGAGGTGCTCCAGCCCTCTCATCGTTTCTGTGGCCTTCCTCTGGACCCACCCCAGCAGGTCCATGTCCCTGCACTGACTACTCCAGAGCTGGATGCAGTACTTCAGGTGGGGTCTCACCAGAGCAGAGCAGAGGGGGAGAATCACTTCCCTCAACCTGCTGGTCATGTTCCCCTTGTCCTTGGGGAAGTTGATGGCAAAAGCAATTTAGTGGAAGCAGGATTTCTTCTTGAGGTAGGCCTCCAGCTCGCATGCTTTCCCTGGCGTGGCTGAGGGGCGCCTCAGAGAGGGCGATACTTTGTTTAACAGAGGGGTACAGCTGGAAAAAATGAAAGGGGCTTCTAGACACACCAGCTCTGAACACCTTTAAACCATCACAGCTGTCAATGAGCCAGGCCCCATAAAAAGAGATGCTGAAAACACGATTTCAGGTATTTCAACAACAGCATGGTTCTTCTTTTGAAATTCTGAATATTCCAAATTACATTTAATGACTTCTATTAATCACTACTTCTCCAATTCCTCTTCACTAAACACTGATCTTCAGACATATATATATATATATATATATGTGAGAGAATCCTGCAATCCTTATTCATAAGTATCTTATTCCAAGTCTCTGACTTTGTTGTATCTCATTTTGTAAGAAAGAGCTGCCGGCCCAGGCCATTGGGCTGTACTAGACACTATTAGAACAATAAAGTTGTAATAGCAAGCCCTCCTAATGTGTATATATTTACTGGTGTAATTATTTATTTATGCTGGTATTTTGTTTATTTATATGTGTATATTATATATACACATAGGTGCATAAATATATGTAAAACCCACAGTGTTTTGTTAAGCAATAGAACCTTTAAAGGCAAAAGCACAGTACTACTGGTGTAACTGCATATTCTCTGACTTTTATCAAAACAAGAAAGTCACCAAAAATCCACCCTGAGTGCAGAGCAATAATGGCCGATGTGGACATGAGTGTGGACATGGCTGCCTTTCTCTCATTCTTGGTGGGTGTTCATCACCAGTATCTGATGAGTGGTCTGTTCCAGAGTGCACTGCATCGAGGTGGGCACCACAAGGGATTTACTATTCCCTGCTGTCCTTTAACAGTCTTGTCAAAGCTCATTCACCCTCTAGTACGGCAGCCCTGGTATCCAGCCCCCCATCTCTGTCTCTAGAGACAGTCAAAAGAATTTGTCTACAGACAGTCAAAAGAATCCATCATGCTGTGATTTTACCCCAAGGCTTTTACCCTGAGGGGTACTTACACCAATCTGTGCTCTGTCTTCCAGCATCATTTTGCCATGATCATGGCTTGTTCTTACAAAACTTTTCAATTCCCCACCCCATTTCTAATGGACAGACAAAGCAATTTTTGTCTCTGACCTTTTATCTTTTTTGCACTATGGATGATTTTTAAAAGGCACTCAATACAAATAAAATAATTTTTCTCCCTCTTCTTATTAATAATCAAATCTTAATTGCTTATGTGTGTGGAGGGTGCTGAAGGAAGGGAAGAGACACATGCCTTTCATTAGCATTACAGTCCAAGCATACAGACATGGTATCAAAAATGTCATTTACATTTTTCCTTGAAAAATATTGTGATAGCATCACTACCTTCCTCTAAGTACAGGAGAGTTTCTTGAGGCTCTGTAATTTGCATCCTGCCTGAGGTACAACAGACCTTGCCAAGTGAGCAGATCCCAGTCTCAGTGTGGCAGGTACGCCATCTGCTGTGGGAGATACAGAATAAAATAAACACCATTTGAGAGAAAAACCCTTCCTCTAAAATACTACCTCTCCTGGAGTTTTGGTTTTTCAGAAAAGAAATTAACACATTCAGGCTTTTTACTCCAGTTGGTTTGAAAAAAGCAAACATGGTGCAGAGACGGGAAGGTTTTTCCACATTTCTTGGCTAATTAGCCCATTTCTAGGCTAAATCAAAAGAAGCATAAAGGAGCCAACTGTAACTTGTAACGTGCAAAGGGGTGGGGGGGTGGAGAGGGGAGTTTCAGAAAGAATAAAGCATGTCTGCTCACAGAGGGTAGTCCCAACACCCCATTCCTCCCTTGCTCAGTACCTTCCCACAGTAGACCAAACTAGGAAGAAGTAGGCCAAGGTTCCCTCTCTGATTTTGACATCCCAAACCAAACTTTTCAAGGCTCTATTTTAGGTTCTTGCAGACTCAAAACCAGCAAGATGGCAGTCTCCCACCCGGCCTTGCAGCAGCAGGTGCAGATAACCTCTCCACTGATCATACCAGGAAGACCTGGCTTGCAGAGGAGAAAATCAGGATTTGCAACACCCCCAATCACCGCCAGCCTGTGAAAGAGAGAGATGAGTGCGGCAGGCTCCAAAGGGAACCGTGACAGTTACACTTCTCTTGCCGGATACAACAGTATGGAATTCTCAGCAGCACTTTGCCTTGTAAATTCCAAAATACAAACGATTTAATGTAAGAAATACTTTCTCTGCTATTAATAGGGCTTCCTAGCCTTTGCCACTCGCAAATTGAAAAGCTTTGAACCCCTAGGTGGCACTATACCATAGAGTAAGGCATGTTTAAGTGCTCTTTTCCCCCTACAGATGGAGTTATTATTTAAAATGTAAACTAGGATAAATTTGTGTATGTTGAATACAGCTATTAGTCTCAGCTTGGTAATCCTCTTTTTCTGAATCGGTCTCTCAGAGTCAATAAAATATACTGCCACGAATCTTATTTAAATACAGTATTTTTGCTTTCACAGTGCTATGGAACGTATTTTCCTGGAAAATTACGGTGCATCACAAACTGTTACAGTTTTTGTTCTGTCTGTGAGCAGTGAATAAACCAGCATAAGCTGTGTTTACTTCAGCAATTCACTGGGAGCAGCAGGAGTCGATTGACAGCTGCAAACAGCTGGTGCTGAGGTTTCTCACATCTCCAGCCTATTCTCCTGCAGAAGTTATTTTGCATCACGTATAGCACATGTGGCACCCAGTACCACACATCCCATTACACATTTTGAAACTCCATGAGGTCAAGCTATCTCACAAAACTTCCTCAACCATGGGACTTCTAGGAAGCAAGTTCCCCTTTCACCTGTGTCCCACAGATGTTTCACACCAGCCTCCGCTGCCTACATAAAAACTTCACAGGTGAAAGGAAGGCCTCTGATTTTTCTCACTCCTGCAGTTTTTGAGTGAAACTGGTTTACTTTTTCCTGACCCTGCTCTTTACTCTGATGGTGGAACATGCATTGCTTGGTGTTGCAGGGGAGGAACTTGAGCCTTCACCCGGCAGTTACAGTAGCAGTGCCAGGGAAATACCTTGAGTAAGTCCTTACACCTCGTTTTCCCTGATAAGAAAGAGAGGGAGAGTATCTTTCTGGCAATGCTTATCACTGTGACTGCTTTGCTCACAGTCACATAGAGATGCTGAGCATGGGAGAGAAGCTTAGACAGGCAGAACTTCATTATCGGGGTGCAAAGCAAGAGGGTGCAAAACTTCTGGGTGCAGGGGCAAAACACAGAGAACAATGGAGCATAAGAGATTTAGGGAAATGATGCTACAATACCCTCTGTAAATTTGATTCCCCTTTTGAAAAGAAGGGCTCATCTCTTCTTTTTATTATTATAGTACCTGATAAATAACTCCTTCAAGGCATCACAGATCTCCCCCTTCCCTTGCTCTAGGTCTGCCTGATTTTGCTTGTATGTGGTATTGTTATGTATTAACATAACATTTGGCTCTCACAACAGCCTCATTATCTTTTTCTGTAATGGGTTTAAATGCAGGGATCACCCAAGTTGTTCTAAGACTTTCCTCAGATAAGAAACAAAAAATTGTTTTACAACACCTTCATCCTTTTTCCCTTCTGGTGTCATCCAGAAGAAATCTGCACACCCCACTACAGTTACAGTGGGAATCAAGATAGTTCTGGAAGGAAAGCTATACACATATCACTACATTTTGCATTATTTACATTCCTGTAGAGAAGGCTCACCTACAGCTTATGGAACTTTGTTTCCACTTAAAGGCTGAAATTGACAGAAAAGCCTTTATTTCAACAGAAGCCTACTAAGGTCCTTAATTTGCAGAGGGGCAAAATTTCCAGTGTCACACAGTTAAGAGCAAAAGGATCAGCTCTTAAAAGATCTTGTGATTACATCAGTGCCTTTTAGCACAAGCAGGAACTGATTTACTCGGAACAGTAGGATGTCTGCATGGCATATGTGTTTATGTCCAACGCATCAAGCACTACTTCAGGCCCTTCGGCACCACAGAGCACTTTGGCACTTTCTGAGGTGCAGAAATAGAAAGTGAATGTACCTGTGTCAAATCAGAGGCTTTGAGTAAACATTGGTTCTCTCAGCTCAGTCTTAAGAATTCCTCTTGTGCCGGCCTAAGCTGATACACATGCTTTGTAGGGAAATCTATTGTTTGATGTCCTTGGGACTGCAACAGTCAGGAAGCTGGAGGTTACTGAGAAATTATGTTATGTCTCTTGGCAGGAATAATCTATAAATTAGGAAAGAAAGATTACTTGTTTATGGTAGTTGTTATTCTCAGCATTTCTTCAGACATTTAGAAAGATATGATTCCTCTTGTGAGACATTCAAAGCAATTATTTTTTCTCTAAAGAGACAAACAAAGTATTCTGCTGATAAAGTCTACGTGAGACGTTGCAAAAGGAGAATAATGTGTTCAGTACAGTTTTTCTGCTTTCACACAGAACAGTAATGTCTTTCTGTATGCTTCCTTTTCTTAAAGTTCTTACAGGCATTTAAGTCAATGTGTTTTGGAAACCCATACAAACTTAAAGCCATAAGATTGAGTGTATTTTTATGTGTCCCACAATTTGCTGTTATTTTTTTAAGAGATAGGTTTGTTTATCCATTCTTTGCTGAAAATAGTAGGCCCTCAGTAAAACTTGCACCTAAATGCTTTCATACTGCACATCTAAAGATCACACGAAGATAAAATTTTTGTTGTTGTTGTGAAAACCAACAGGGTATTTCCCTTGTTCTCTGTGTGAGACCAAAAGGTTCTGGCTCAGGAAGCCTCTAGTTAAAGTCAAAACCTCAAGAATTTAATGATACATGATGATACATGATTAACTACAAAGGTTTTGGGTTTTTTTGTTGTTTTGTTGTTGTTGTTGTTTTTCTTTTTTTCAAATTAGATTTTGGCTTGCTGTGTTACACACCAGGAATAAAATGTATATGATTCTGGATGAATCCAGGACAAAAATCCCAATCCACATTCTTTACTTATAAAGATCAATGTAGATTGTATTTTGTTTCAATAGTTCATGTTGGCACTTCAAGTTCCAGATATATGTAGCTGAAGTAGTAATGCCTGAAAGCTATTTTACCTCTTTCTATCAGTCCTTTCTGCCTAATCCAAGTCAGTTGTAAATTAATGTGGCTTCAAAGGAAGGAGAAAAGCAGCATAATGAAAATAGTCACATGTTCCAGAATGTTAAAAAGATGGGAAGCTATTTAAAGAACAAAACATGTCTCAGGAGCTAGAGAACCTCTATGGACTGGCATATGGTAATCGTGTGTCAGCATATGCCTGTGCTGCATGTACAGCATAGATCCATTTCCTAAATTCTATTTGTGTCCAAAGTTGTAGCAAGAAGATCAAGTTCCAAGGCAGTTAAAAATGGGAAAGCACGATGATAGGTTTAATTTTAATCCTCTGCAGAATCAATCTTGTGTTTTATTTATTGTTTGCTCACTCCTTTACCTGATCTCTGAGACCATCCTGACAGTTAAAATAGATTTACCCATCTCACCCCATGTTAAATACACAGTGTCAGGAAAGATGGGACCAATACTAAGATTATCTACAAAACAGGCACTACAGACTTTCCAAAGTTTGAAATTTTTTTGGCCTCTGTGTGAGAACAAACTCTGATCTCTTTGAGTTGCAGAGAGAGAGGATTCAAAAGATCCAATGCATACAAAATGTGGAATTAGGAGAAAGGAAACAGTTTCAGCTCCCTGTGTTAGATCTAATCACTTAAAAACATAACCACTGAGCCACTGTAAATATTTGTTTCTGGTTTTTAGACCAGGAATCCCTTTCTAAACCCAATAAATCTCCCTTTGGAAAATTTTGCTGAAGTTAATAGAATTTTAGTTTTGATCAAATAGAAATATAAGAAAAGTGCTGGAAATTTCCAATGCTAGTCAGCTGCAAACTAGCTGTGAGACATGACTGAACCCCAACTTTCATATTTCCCAAAGAGCCATTCTTTCCTCCACCCCAAAAGTTGAGGACAGCTATTTATTCTAGTTTTAGAGCTCCATGTTGGAGCTGATAAACTGTATGTTTGACTACTCTAGCAACTAGAAAAGTAGGTTATTATGAGCAACAAATAAATTTTGTGTAACACTTGATGGGTCTGAAATTTCTTTTATTACTCAAGTGGAAATGAAAAGTGAGTATTTTAACTTGAGGGTACTGCATGACTGTGAAATACGTTTGTGTGAAAAGAGAGAAAAGGCTGTAGAGCTTCCAATTGTAACTCAGTGTTTGAGTTACACAGATACAGTGAACAGAGTAATTTCCTTTCTATTTCCTTCCTGCGGAAACATGCAGTGAAGAATTTCCATTTCTAGTCAGGTCAGGGAAAGGATTCTCCTCTCAAGATAAATCCAAAAGAATTTTGCCAAAGAAGTGTCACGAGACAGACACTGCTATACTCAAGATGAGAATTTCACCCACAGTTTTGAGTCTCAAGCATGAATGCAGCAGAGCAGTGAAGCAATCATTTAATCATTTGGTTTCCTTAAAAGGGACACAGGATAGCTACCTGTATGCAGCTAGAAAAAGGAAAGCTACATGCATAGGTCCTGGGATTAGATAATCACCAGAATTTCTGCCCGAGGATTGTTGCACTGAAGGTTACCAACATCACCAATCATGGTGGTTGAGGAGAGGCTGTGTGATGTTAGCTGCAGTTTCTGCTTCACTGCATTACCTTGTAATGGCATTAGCACATATTTTACATTCTGTGAGGGGAATGGAGCTTCCTTTCTCCCCTCTGCCGCTTAGAAACAGTGAAGAGATGAGATATGACACCTGAAAATGCTATAGTGCTGTGACCTCGTCAGGGTTTAAGATGGTCCTAGAGGATGCAGAAAAATTCAGCTGCCCGGAGTATTTTTGTCCAACTGGTGTTCTACCATCTCCAGTATGATCTAAAACACGAAGCGGCTCTCAGACACCATTGCTTTGTTATTCACTTGACTTTCCTAGCCTTGTCAGAGTTAATTGGATTTGTGACATGGTCAGATGTTTATTTCTTGATTCTGTTGTCCCTTGCATTACAGGACACATATGTCAGGGGAGACAACAGTACTTCTGGCAGATACTAAAAATATGAAGAGATACACAGACATGCTGTCAAAAAATTTTAGGAACTTTAAATTTAAAGAAACGTGTGCCTAAAAATATAATTTTTATTCTGGTCTATGCCAATATTCTCACTCGGCTCCTGATTTATCAGGATAAGTAGAGCACTTACAAGTCTTTTAATTTAAATATATCCATAACTCTCTAAACACTCTAATATCACACTCATTATTTTGGTCAGGCAAACATACCCAGCTAAATCCGATTGTAGA
>VZTM01034099.1:210049-225600 GCA_013400555.1 Jacana jacana | reverse complement strand
ATAATTTTATTATACTTTCCTTTGTATAACTTTTATGTTTTGTATACAAGAGGACAGTCTTGGGCCATAAGGCAGCTCTTGTGCAATTAACTTTCTAAATCTTTGGTACTACTACTGATGTAACATTTGTCTGTAAAAGCATTTTAAAATAAAATTTAAAACAGGTATCAACAACTGTGATACACTAAGGAATTTAGATCAAAAGCCACAAAGGAAGAGGACTTCATTTACATCTACTGCAAAAAGCATGAGTTTGGGAGCAGACTCACTAGAAAGGATTTATTCTGGAACACAGTCTCCCTGACTACAGAAGTTCTGGTTAGACAAGAAGCCTGTACATCACCTTTGAGAACAGACACTCACATACACTTGCACACAACCAGAGCATACCACTATGGAAGTCGCAGTGGACAGAGTCTTTTCTTCAGGCTTGGAACAAGACTAAATCAACTGTGTTTGGGGGCACAAAGAGCATATAGAAATAGCTGAACGTTCATTTGTATGTCAGCATGAGCTAAATTTCATTGGTTTCAAATGATATTAAGGGAAACAGAGAGAGAGACAGATTGACAAAGCAGTTAAGCATGGGTTTAACTTCAAGTTTGTATCTAAATCCTAATGAAGTGAACAGCTATGGCATTGGAGCTATGCCAGGATGTACCTGAAGATATGAGCATCCCAGTCTATTTTATATAAGCATGTTGCTATTAATTTCATAAGTGGAAATAGAGTTAGACAACTACTTTTAATCTGTAAATGTTGTGAAAATCCCATTAGCAATATTTTTGTACTGACTGAAGCTAAAGAGTAATAAAATCAAAAGAGAAAATACTTATTTCAGCAAGAAACGATGTGTATGATTTATCTCTATTTCATTCTAATTTTTTATTAGCATAGCTCCAATGCTTTCAATACACATAGAGCTGGAGTAGCACAGTGGCAAATCAATTGTGCTTGCTTTAATTTTGAACAGCTCATTGGAAGCATCTGCTAAATGCACAAGACCAACCTTCTCCACCCCAACAAATTGCATTAGCTGAGAAATAGGAGAGGAATTTTTATTTTTATTTTTAAAATTATAGTATTTCCATCCTGTGTACTGATTTTGATGAGCCATTGATCCAATTGGTCTAATCAATGAAGGCAACATTCGGGTTTTCAGCTCCTGCACTGCTAGATAACTCTGTATTAGCAAAGTCGTTATCTACTAGATTCTGAAACCAGTATTCTACCCGACTAGCAACTGTGGAAATGGCTTTGCTAACTTTAGTGGGATAAGGTATGGAGTAAAGTTACTAAGTTGCTGAAAAAAGTTACTAAGCTGAAGAAAATCTGTCAGAATGTCATCTTTTATAGTATCATTGTTTCTATTTGACAAATTAATGACTGGAAGCATTAATTACATTATGCTCTAGAGTATTATATTAATTAAACATTCTTCATTTAATTTCCTTCAGGGTAATTATAAAAAAAATCATCTCCAGGCATCAGCCATATTTGGTGTATCACGGTTGCTTCAATACATGAATATGTCTTTCAAGATCATTATTTAACTTCAGTAAGATACACATTTATTTGTTTATATGGCATCTATACCACCTACAAGCACGAGCTGGAGCAAAAAAAGTTCTTTTCCGACCATGCCTACTAGCATGGAAGTGATTTATTTTTGGAGTAGAGCTCTGATAGGAAAGATAAGTTTTCTATCAAGCTATTTAAAATGCAGTAAAGTATTAAAGAATAATCAGAAAAAGAAAGCAAAGTTGCTTTGTGTGATTTTATTATTTAGTAGCCTGTTTGAATAATGGTTAGTACTTACTTTTATACAAACAGGAAGAGTTACAATCCCTAAAATTTCACTAGCTTTGCTCTGTTATTAAGTTGTGCTCTTCTCAGGACTAAAAGGATAGGAGACTGACTCTTAAGGTCAGCAACCACATACACATGAACATAAAGCTTATCAGCTTTTAATTTATTTTTACAGTCCTTCCACAATACATTATTAATACAAAGGCTGTATTAACTACCATAAATATTTAACTGATTTAAAAATTGCATGTTAGTCCACAAGATAACGCTGAGGTCTGGTTGAATCTAAAATAAGATTAGGTATTCGTAAGAGAAACAAGAATGGCTGTTAAGATAAAAAGAAAACTCCACAAAACCAAGGCTCTTCCAGAGCCAAATTCTACCTTAATAAGCAACAGTCCTCTAGACATACTGTTGCATTTTGTGTCATTTCTACAGGAACCTTGGAAGTAGGACTGGTACAAAGTAACGCATTAAATGCCTGCATCCCTCTTTTCAGATACAAGGTCTTCCTTAGTGACAGAAACAGGATGTCCACTTAGGAAACAGTTTCTTAGAAAGCTACTAAAAGCTGGCACAAGGCAAACTTCTACAGACCTGAAAGTTCCTTAGTGTCCTACCCTGCCGGGAGGCTGTCTGCACAGCACAGCACACCACCACAATGGGGACCCTTTGGGTGGTACCTGAGGAAGTCCATCTGGCCACCCGCTCTGAAGCTTGCAGCCCTGGAAGCGCTGCCATCCTTGACACAGAGGCAGCTGCAGCTTTTGGAAGGGCTGGGCAACCTGCCAGGGGGATGGGCAGATGAGCTGGCAGGGAAACAGCAAATTCTGGCAAAAATCTGTCAAGCTTGGGTTCCACAAGATTTCTTATTTAAAATGTAAGAATGCTAGTTTCTATTCAGAGTAAAGTACTAAATAATTTGTATTAGGAAGTGCATTTTGTAAAAGTCCATTTTCTCCCTGCAAAATACTTGTCATTGTAACCTGGCAGGTTTCATGAAGTTCAGATAAAACCCACACATTAGGAAAAAAAGCACTGAAATTAAAACCATATAATCTACCTGGTAAATCCGTGTCATCGATTACCTGCAGAGTGCAATATTGTGCATGATACAAATTCTACAACTAGTTCAAGGACCCATTGCTGCAATATCACAAGCAATGTCTCTGCTTACCCATGGCACTTCCTCAGTAGGCTGGGACCACACACAGGCAGATGTTGACCATAAAAGCTGTTTAAAATGTTATCACTCTCCCAAGTTTTTGTTGACTTCCAAGTAAAAAGAATAAGTTGATTTCCTGATTTAGCTCAGTATGAAGTTGTCTCAGCGCAAACTTTAATCAGTCTCCAAAAGTATTGTAGACCCAAAGGAGCACATATTAATGTTAATGGAGTTACGCTGTCTCTTGAATCCAAGCTAGATCCTTCATCTGGGATTGTGCAGTTTGCTTACATATTTAAAAGATCAGGAAAATCTTTAGCTTTTCCATTGCCAAACAGCATAACAATTAAGTAATTAAATAGCAGCGACTTAGCTCTTGGAGTAAAGTCTAAAGCTTAGCAGCCTTTCTGCATAAAACATTGTTTTGGACTGAAGGTTGAATCCATGCTGATGGATCTGATTTTCCTTCTGCTCTGGTGTCAATGCTTTACACTGACCAGGTGGCTGTGAACCATGACCCAAGATTGTATGGCTTTACAGTCAGGAGTTCATTATAAGGAATGCTGACATGGTTGCCCCTGTGAGCACCTACATCTCATTGCATTTGGTTTGCAACATTCCTCCATCATCATCATCTCAGAACACATACAAGATTAATGCACCCACCTAAAGTATTATTTAGCCTGAGGCCTATCACTTGGGAGCAAAGTAGCTTTATGCCACATTATGTTCCTTCAGCTCTTGAAAGTGAAGATATATACAGTCTGTGTGTATACAAAGTTTCCATTTTATATATTCCAGACTTTAACTTCTTTGACTAAGGAAGAAGGTGAAGGCCAACTCTTTGTTCCTCATAGCCAGCAGAAATAAGAGCATAGAGGTAGTCAGTACATACTTTAATGTCATACACTCCCTGGAGCACAAAGAGGAGCTGTGCTTGTATGCCTTGTAAGGCTTCCACTATAGTGAATTTCATCTCTTTGGCTTCCTTCCTAATAATATCCAGCAGCATCCAGCATACATGCTTGTACTGTATCAGAACATAATAATTCTGTAAATGTGGAAAAGATCCACATTTTCTGAAGTCAATGACTGCAGCTAACAAAAGCCATATGATACACGAAGGATTGCACTGCACTGCAGGAACTGGTCAGACCACCTTGTCCAAGTCATGGCTTTTTCCCCAGAGAAGGATTGCTTTATTTCATGCACTGGTTTAAGATTAATTTCTTTTGCCACTTTCTATGTCCCTGGTCACTGGCATTTTTCATGAGGCAAAGCAAATGTTGATTTTCTATGGGCTGTAAGGGAAAACAGCTGCTAGTTATAAGGGGGGTGGGCAATGGGGGGTGAGAGCTCTTGGTCAATCTGGATCTTCACAGAAGGTCTAAGTACCTCCAGACCATATTGCGTCTGTCAAAGCATCAGCATATACAACATAAAATGTAGAGCAAGTCCAATTTTTAGTGTGTCAGCAGAATCAGCCTGTAGTTATTTTTAACTGCCTTGGAAAGCTTAGCAGGCAGATAGAGTTAATCCTTTGAAGGATTTGCAGGTATTCATAGCTTATTAAGTAAGCATAGTGGATTATGCCAACAGAAGATTGCAGACAGCCCAGAGACAACCTTTACATGCTAACATTCAACAAATAAAAAGAACAGTTCCTTTTCCGTACTTTTCCCTCACACTCACTCTCAATTGTCAGTATGTGCCAGAACCCATGAAATGATAATCTGATTAAATAAAAATGTTAATTAGAGCCATTAAAATCAACATGTGTGATAATTAAATCATCAAATAGCAGTGAATTTCTGTTGTCTTGTTTTCCCATTATCCTATGAATCCTTTGAAAAGCAGGACTACATCCTGAAAATGAATACAAAATCTACTTATGCAATAAATAAGCAATGAAACTAAAATGGTGATAAAATCCATTTTAGGAAGAAGAAAAAGAAAAAGTTATTTTTATGGGTCATATTTTAGAGCCTTTGTATTATTTTCTTCATAAAGAAATATTCACACTAAGAAAATATCTTGATTCACATGAGCCTGACATAGGCTCAACTGAGAAATCCGGGCCCTTAAATATATTCATAAATAGTGTGGAAAAGTACATACATAATAAGACAAAGAAAAAAAGCAGATGACACAAAAATATTAGGTTGAGGAAACCTAAAGCTGACTGAAAAACTTCAGAGGGTGGTTCAATACTGAATGGGTGATAAAATGCCAGAGGCTATTCAGTGTCATTAAGTGTGATGAACATCAAGAGAGCAAGGGAAAATACACATTTATGTATATATATGGGGGGTTAGTCAGTATCACTAGGAAAACAAATCTGAAAACATCTGATACCTAGAGAAACAAACAGAAACTCAGGAAGTATTTAAAGCTATCAGAGAACAAATGCAAGAAGTCTGCCCTGTGTACATTCAGGCCACAGACACATTATGAATACCATATGAGTTTAAGTCATTCCATTATTAAAAAGGCTATGGTTGAATTAGAAAAATATCCAAAGAAAGACACCATAGAGATGTACCAAGTCATGAATTTTATGGAAAAGGTGTGCTGGGAACAGTTATTCACAGTTTCCACAGTATAAATATGGGAAATGATGCACATTTTTTGATAATGATAAGCCAAACTGATCTTCATTAGAAATTTCGAGGCCCAGATGGTATGTGGATGAAAGATAATCATGACTTCATGACTTCAGCAGTTCTATTCAGTAGGTCAGCAGTAACTGTTAAACAAAAGAGCCTCCTAGCCACTGACGGCTGGAAGAGCGTGACGGAAAAATCACCGTAAGCATGACTGGCTCTGTACAGTTTTCTTCTGTAAGTATACACTTACTAAGGCAGGAGACTAGGTCAAGTGGACTTCTCATCTGGCGGAATTCAATGGTTCTCAGGTCCTCAGGACTAGAATGACTGAAATAATGATACATATTATTTGGCATATTTTTGTAGGAAATTTGACCAGGACTTCCCTGATTCCACTGTAATTTCAAAGGAATCAAGATTAAACAAAATTGTTTCATTAACTGTACAACTGAAAAAGCCAAATTCCCTACACATTTTCAAGGTACTCTGCTACCAGAGAACCCTCTCCTTTCACCCCTCAGCTCTGGTAACTGAAATATATATACACAATGGTTGAAATATAAGTACAAAGATATGAGCAGACAATTACTTCACAAGGTTATAATTAGGATCCTGCTCTTCCCAGATTATTCAATAGTGGATTTTATTGACGACTCTGCCACTTGAACAGAATTGGCAGACATAGGAACACAGAACTAGAGGGAACTCCTGAATCACTGGGAATTATCATTTAATCCCTTTCAGAAACTGACCAAATCTCTTTTTATAACTACTTGATCAGATGGCAGGCCCAAAGCATCCCTGCCCTAGCAGAAAATTCTTTTTTAAGACTCAACGTATTCCTAGTCAGTCAATCACTTATGCTCTTCTACTAACACTGTCCCTTAAACAGAGCTTTACCCTTCTGGTGGTACACTCAGAGAAAGAAATCACATCTTCTGTTAATACTAATTTTGCCTGGCTAATCAAGTCAAACTCTTTTACAGCTCATCTATCTTACAGCACGGTACGCAATGTCAAGGGGTTCAAGCTGATTGGGACACCATGCCAGGCAGCACAGCACAGGGACATCCACAAACCCCAGACTCTCAGATATGTTAGCACATCCCTTTCAAGCCAATGTGCCTATCACCAAGACAGCCCGTCTTCCTCAACATGTATTCAATGGCAAACTGATGTGGCTGTACTGATTCACTTCTGGAACCACTTTAGTGGTGGTTAGATCAATTATTTCTATACCATACTTCACTGGGCAGTGTAATTATGCTCCTAATCTCACACTGCACACTTCTAATCCCATGGATCACCACACTCTCTCCTCACTGACTTGTACTGATTTGCCTTCTGGAATGCAGAATTCCCGTGGAACAGACTCTAAATTTTTCATACATATCATGCCAATCTGCATGCAAACCGACAAGATTTTTCTGTTTGCACTGACAGCTCTGCTGGAATGCTTTGCCCTACAAGTCACCACAATGACTTTGAAGCTTAGTGGCGGTTTCGGGAAGTTGACCACTTACCTGGCTGGATGCTTCACTGTCACCTTAGCTAGCACTTTTTTGAACTGAGGAAAGGCAGAGACCTAGGAGTGGGATTGCAAGCAATTCCTTGGACAGTGGACTCTATCATGAAGTGGACACAACCATGAAGGGAAGACCAGCGCAAAGATCAATATAAATCTTAAATAATGATTTGAGGGCAGGAAAGGGCTCCAAAACACAAGAGCAAAGCAAAAACATGAGAAGCACCAGAACCCTAACGGCCCTGAGTGACTTAGTAGACATGAGGATGAAGAACATTCAGGTTTTATAGATGAATTAGAAATAGTGAGATGAAACAGGCTGTGAAAAACATAATGGATTAGCAGAAAGAACATACTGAACAACATTCGAAAAGGACATTTTAAGAAAAAGTGTGGCCTTGTACACAAATTTAGCTATCAATTCTAACCACATAACAGTAATATAGCTGTATATTAATTCTTATGAAAGCAACACAAAATATTACAAAAGTAAAACAAACAGATTATATGTATTTACCACAATATGAAACTACAAAATGTTTATTTTTAAGCAATTTATAATGGTTACAACTTGCAGCCTTTAATATGTATTTTGGAAATCTATAACATGTACCTGAAATCAGACTATGCAATTAGAGAGAGATTTGTATTTGCTTAGCAGAGGAAGCAGGGCAGTGTACTTTCTCATTCTCCTCCTGCCATCATGATAGCTGTCCTAACGGCACTCTATCTGCCTTCTGTATTCCTCACAGGCTGAAGTGAATCAATAAGAGGAAACAGCCTGCAGAAAGTCTCTGTGCTTGACTGTCCTTTCCCACTCATCTGGTGTTGCTGCAATACCTCTAGCTTAAGAGAGGTTTCACTTGGTTTAGTTCAAGTCAAGAGAAAAATCAGCCCCCCAACGTGCCCCACCACCACCACTGAACCCTTATACCTATTCAACAAGCCCTTCATGTTCCTGACTAGCATTTTGAATGCACACCCAAAGACAAAACAAAGCAACTGGAGACTTCATACGCAATCTGAATGCAATGTGATGTGAACCAGTCAAATTCTTCAACTGAAGTGCCACTGTTAATGTCTTTTCAAAACACAGAACATTGCATTAATAAAGATCAATACTCGTTTCAAAGCCTTCAGAGTATCTAGCTGAAATTCTTTTACTGTATGCCTACAGTCAAGGGTCAGCAAGTTTCCACCATAAATAATCCTCTTAAAGACAGATGCTATATTGGCAACTTGCAAAGTTTGGGGAAAAAAAATTCCTATCAAACCCAGCAACCCTCAATGAAAAACATAAGTCTGGACAGCTATCAATAAACACTTTTTTTGACAAAGAAATCTGAATTTCTTATAAAACATGCCACGCAGGACAAAACAAAAATCTTCCCTTTATTTTCTTTGATGGTTCTACTCACTCAGGTATTCTTGCTGTGAATCAGTTTCACAACACAGTAAGATTTGACCCTTTTTCTTTACCCTGGCAAGATTCTTACCAAAGTAATGAGAAATTGTTTTTATCAGCCAGGAATTGCAAGATTTATTTTTTGATTGTGAGTAAATAAATCTATAAAAATATTGTTGGTTTGGTTTTTGAAATTATACTTTTAAATGCAGATAAAATTAACATTATTTTAACAGACCAGTTAATCCTCAACTGCATCCATAGACCTGCTCCCATCATATAGGGTTTAAGAAATAGAGGCCTTTCACTTGAGTGTAGCTTCACTGAGCAAAGGGCAGGGATAAGAACCAGGGAGGGTGCTGTGAAAAGGACAAGAGAGGGGCATCTGTTCTTGTGTGCATTTTTCTGTCCTCCCACACATTAGAGGAAGAGATGCATATGAAGTGTGTGCAGTGTTTATTTTTGGCCAGTCAGGCAAAGGGCCATCCCATGGGCCCATCCCATTATTCTGGTTATCCCAAGGACAGCTACGAATGCTGGGTGCCAAGATCTGATTTTCTCCACTCATTACTTCGATTTTCCCCTCCCCTCTTACTGTTTAAATGTTGCCTTGTATGTTAAAAATGTGTCAGGAAAATACATCTTTTTGGCACTCTGGGTGCAGTTCTGCTAATTGTTTTTGTGCATAACATCTCTTAATACAACCTAAGGATAGATTTCTTCAGGACTTAAAAGCCAAAAAAAAAATCTCAAAACAACCAGGCCTCCTTCCACTCTAAATAACCTTTAGAATCCTGTTTACTGAATCTATTTTTTCTTTAAGGTTTGCATTCAAGTGAGAAGTCTTACTGCCACTATTTCCCCTCTCAGCACAGTAATAACTTTAAAAAAAACAAAACCCAAAGGTACAACAAACCCAAACATCCTAAGACACTATGAGGCTATTCAAGGCAATTCTCCATTTTGCCAATTTCTGTTTATTTTCTATTTGGCCTATGTTTTTCTATCAATTCACAGAAAGTAGGATAAAGGTTAGTCTTACATTTGTAATTTCATTATACTAACCAAAATAATTAATTTATATGGTTGTGAGAATGAGGATGATTTTAACAGGCAATTTTTTTTGAAAAGAAATCCTTACTAGATTTTTTTTTACTAAATCCTTTTTTTTGAAAATCATCCTTCCTAGAAGTATTACCAACAGAGAGAGAAATATGGAAAATAATTTCTTCCTCCAACATATGAAACAACATACCACTTAGTTAAAACAACCTAGTAGTTAGTTTTAACCCAGTAATTTCCAACCCAGAAGTTTAAGGAAGTGTGTGTGCACATGTATATTTCTGAACCCCATCGACCTTCAACAACTAGACTTTTAAAGGCAAAAAAGGATGGAACCACACTGGTTTATGTAAATAAATAAAATACATTCCAAAGTTTTTTGCTTTTTAACGGATTGCAAACTGAAATTAAAGATGTCTTTTGGCGAGTAACAAAACCTGTACAAAACAAGTTGATCTTTCCTATGCAGAGGTGGGATAAAACGGGGAATAGGTCACAAGATCCTTAAATCACTGAGATGAGGAAAGCCTAAACAAAATATATTTAATACTATATTCACATAAGTAGAATATTTCTTTCCAAGCTAAGCACTTAGATGTCAGCTAAAACCCAAGTCCTGTAGATGAGAGACTCTCGGAGCACAAAACCAAGCAGTTAGGTGACAATTTGGCAACCCCTGCTTAAAAAAGCATGTTTATGTAAATTATTGCCAGGTAGCCCAAGTACAGTTTTACAGTTTTTTAGCTAGTCTGCAGGAATTGCCTCTGTGAAAACTCTTATTCGGCAGTAAATGGAAGACATCTCACTTTATTCCTACTGAAGACGGAGCAAGTACCAATTTCTTCACATATGCCTTGAGATAAGATGCACCGAGTACCTACCACACTGCAAACATACATCCTTCCTTATTTAAGGTAACCTATTGAAGCGGCCGTGCCACCTGACAGCCAAAGAGCCAGTACAGAGCCGGTCACTTAAGAAGCGTTCACTCAGTTCCCTGAGGTAAAGAACTGACTAAAGGAGCAAAACGGTAAATAATGCACAAGGAAGTGCCTGCTGATGATTGTCTCTACAGAAAATGGAGAAATTATTCATTTGTGTGTACTTTTTTTCGAATATTGCATTAAAAAAAAATAGTAACTAAGACATTTCTGTCTTTGAAGAAGTAATCCTGCTCAGACCAAAGGAACAATCATATACCATGTGGCCCTGAAAGGGCTGAATGTGCCTTGAGAGGGAATATACCTGATCTCCCAAAGGAAAGTAAGGGCATCCAGCTGATCTCATCCTGCATAGTTATCTCCTATAAATGCATACTTTTAATCATCAGCCAGACATGTAAAGCACACTTTAAATCCATTGATTCCAAGCAAATTTAAGGGTGTATTTAAACATATGTTTAAGGTGCTCTGTTGCAGAATGGCAACAAATTTAAATTAAAGAAATAAAACATTGTGTCTGTGAAACAAAACAGTCTTAGTCTCCTTTGCAGCAGGCCAAAATACTCCACATCATAAAACCAGTTAGCCTTGCACATTCTTAAAAATTTACAGCACAGTATATAGAAAATAAATTTAGAAGTAAGTGCTGCATAGTCTGCAGAGCTTATATTACCAACCAGCAAAAACCATTATTGGATGACTAGCATGACTTCGACTTGATCAAATGAAAACCAGAAATGTGATACACAAAACTGCTCATAGTCTGATATTTCCTATGGATTCATTCTGCTGATTCTCCTGAGACATGTTTGCTATTCCTAACTACTATCCATACAGTTTATAGTAGCAAATTCCAGCATACAGATTGAAATATTAATTCTGTGTTGAAGTTATCCATTTGCGGTTTGTGCTACTGTTAACTGTTCAGTTAAGTCATACAATATTTTTTCATTTCCTGATGGAGTAACTTGAGCATGGTAAACAAGCAAATAATCAGTAATTCACTCTCAAGATTAAGTTTCAGATGACTAGCTGTTAATACTACAAAAAAGCATTTTCAAAAATCATTACCATCTTCGTGAACGTTTTCTGAATAGTAATTGCACACAAATTCAGATCAACAAATAACGACAAATCACGCTTTCTTTTTAAGGTTTAGTTTTGTACTTTTTAATAAACTACAGCCAAAGGCAACAAACCATCTTGTTGGGAGTTTTACATATTCTGTTTCTTCCTTGCTGCCTTTTCAAAGGGGTGCTTTCTGCACAGCAACTACCAGTATGTATTGAGCACTATGACCTTTATGATTTTGGTTTCAAGAACCGGGGTCAACGTTGCTAAAGGCAAAATCTCTCCAACAGCCCAAAATGGATCTTTTAAATGTAATTGAATTTCCGCAGGCTTATGAAAAAAATGCCTTCTGAATTTGCAACCAATTTTATAGTATTTGGCTACTGACAATGCATGCAGACACAGAAGCTGGCCTGTTGCTTTTTGGAGATTGCATACAATGGTAACTCAGACTGAAGTTACGTTGAGAGAGACAGTCAACAAGGAGCCCTAATGTGAGGAACACACAGAGGGGTACAGAATAACCAAAGCGCATCAGAAACCAAAACTGCACATTATATGACTGAAACCAGGACCCTATTTCTCCATTTGCTAACCAGCTGTGCACAGGAGGTGCCTTTTCCTGTGGTCCATCCTTGGCCAACACGGCAGAGCTAGCTCACAGCTACACAACTGACTCCTCAGTGTCTGCACTTTGGCATCACCCCCAGGGCAGCTCACAGACAGGTGTAGATCATGCCTGTATTAGGAAATGACGTTATCTTGCCAAGGACCAGATCCTTCATTATCTTTGTTTGTCTTGTATTGTCACACCTGCCTCTGCAAGTGTAACAGCAACTGGATATAAAACATTATCAAATCAGAATAGTAGTTATAAGTAAGAAAATACACTTTAAACTTGTAACTTTAAAACTTACAATTTCATAGCTGGGGAAGACCTTGTATTTGATGTAACTGGAGGCTTTTATGTTTGCTGGGCATTATTAACATCAGCTCCTGTTCACAGTTACCTTTCAGAAAGGGCTGCATGGAGAGGTTGTTCCCATATTTTCCTAAGATGATTTTGCCAGACAGAAACTTATTTTACAGAAGAGGAATGGAAATAATGTCTTACTGATTTTTTTTCCCTTTTCTATGGTTACTTCATTTTCATTACAGGTTTTTCCTATATTTCCTCTTCCTATTATGCTGCACAGCTAATTCTAATAATTATTTAATTGAAATACAGCATCAGTATACTGTACAGTTGACAAAGGCTTCTCTCAACATTTTCGTCTCTGTCTTGATTTTTTTTTAGCCTAACCTAAGACTACAATGACCAAGCATTTCCATTTTCACCTTCTCCACTGCAGCTCCTGAGAGAGAAATAAAATGGAGAGGAGGCAGAAGGAGGGAGGGATTGCTTCTGGTAAAGGTAGCAAATATACCACACAACCATCATCCAAATGGCCAGGTGTGACAATCTGGTAAATGAATCCTCAGTGAATCTTGAGTGTATACATCTCTTTCAAAGGCAAACAGCAAAATCCTCTATTACAAGAGGATGAGACAGAGAAAGCCACCTTAAAAAAGACTCCAGAGTGAATTGGTGTCAGGGAAAGGAGAACAGGAGAATAAAAAGAGGTGGTCTGTCTTTCACTATGAATAATCTTTGGTAGATTTACCATCACCAGATTATTTTTTTTCCAGCTAGCATCATTAGCCTCTGTAAAAGCAGAAAAGCAGGAAAATTACACCATCTTTTCTCATTATCAGCATGTTCCCTATTCAGCACAAAGCAATATGCTCTTATTATCATTCTTACATGTAGTCTTTTATTTTCTACTACTTTCACATATTTAGATATTACTTGCTGTCATACATATTCTGATTTCAAAATAGTCCTAGAGGAATAGCATTCTTCCACCATTTTAGTAACCAATTTTCTGCTATTATAGTGACCTAAATCAGTTGACACAACAGTGATGAAAACTACACATAACAGAAGAAGGGAATTCCTAGCAGGCCACATGGAGAGGGGGATAGGAGCAACTCCCTCGTTCAACTGTGGGAAGATAATTTGCCCCGCTCTCTTGGGAAAACTTAGGGTCATGTAGCATGTCATGTTTCTTGGTGGCTTTTCAGCAGCATTCCTCTACTTAGTGGTCATGACTAATGTCAGATGACAGTTCTCCACCAAAACTTTGCCAGTTTTCTGTATCTACATTCTGTTCACAACAAAATACTTCTGAGCAATAATTGTGCATCTGTTATGACAAGTACCTGTAAGTCAGTATGTGGCTACTGCTGTTTCAGCTATTTTATACCTAAAGGACCTTACTGAAATTTACTTTCATGAAGGTGACCTACAAGATCCAACCAGATTTTGCCCGATCTCTGCCAAAACAACATATGAAAGGAATGTCCACAGTTGGGGTTCAAAGCAATAGAAAGACATTGAGAGAAACAGGTAGATTTAAAAAAAAAAAAAAAAAAAAAAAGGACAATTTTTCCCTGTTTTAAAATAATACTTAAAAAGCAGTCTTTTCTGGGAAAAATAAAAACTAAACAGCAGCCAGAAAAAAACCCTAAGTACAAACTTCTGGCATACATAGGTTGCTAACACTGCCACTACCTTTTTCTCTGTATCATAGAAACACAGAATGGTTAGAGTTGGATGGGACCTTAAAGATCATTGAGTTTCAAGCTGTGCCATCAGCAGAGACGCTTCCCACTGGACAAGGTAGCTCAAAGCCCCATCCAGCCTGGCCTTGAACGAACACTTCCAGGGATGGGACATCCACAACTGCTCTGGGCAACCTGTTCCAGAGAAGCTCCTGTACCTTGAGGCTCTGGGAACATCCATGGTTTATTTGAAAGACAGGTACGCAAGGAAACATCCCCTGTGTTAGATTTTACCTAAATTAAAGAGACAAAATCCATCAAGTTTTTTATAGAATTTAAAGCTGTCCATGTGTTACCCTAGTGAACACACTACCTCCCTAAATTTGGGGAAGTGAGCTGACACGCTTGCTTGCTTCTTTTGGGACTTTTTGTAAGAGTTGGGTTGTGAAAATATGGTGACTTGACCCATCTTTTTCTAACTCAAAAACAATACTTGTGAGAGAAGAAGTAATAGGTGGGCCTCTTTGAGAAGATAAGACTACCCTTCCCCCCAAAAAAAGGCATAACACCCCTGACCACACTTACTTTTCTTGGATGCAATGTGCTTTCTTCAGGGCCGGAGCTGCCCAGGGAGCAAAGCACGGCAGCAGGTCCCTACCCCGCAGAAACACCTGGTAGCAGGAACTGGTAGAAAGGCAGACGACGGCCACTTCACTTCATCTCACCTCACCTCTCCAGGGTGCCCCTGCCTGCGGGGCTGGCACCTCCAGTCCGAAGGAAACGCTCTTGCTCCCCACTCGCAGCTTCTCTTCTCTCACGGGCGGCTGATAACGACCCAGGAAGGCGGCGGGAGACCCGGTACCCCTACCCATTACGGCCTGGGGAGCAGACAGGCCGAGACACCCTCACCTCAGAAGGAGCGGCTGGGAGGGGGGGGAGCGGGGCGGGAGGAACGCGGGACCCCCAACTGTTTGCCCCGCCCGCGGCTCCGCCCCGCGACCTCCCCACATCCGGGTTCCTGTCAGCCGCCGCGGCGCCGCCGCCCGCTCCGCGTCTCGGGGAGGCGGCGGGGCTGGGAGGAGGCAGCAGCGAAGATGGCGGCGGCGGTAGGGAGAGCCGGCTCCTTCGGCTCCTCTTCGTCCGGGCTCGGCTCGGCTGCCGGTTTTTCTTCTTCTCCTCCTTCTTCGTCCGGCGCTACGGCCACGACCACCACCAACAATGCGGAGCTGCGGGCAGGCGGCGATGAGGACGATGGGCAGAATCTCTGGTAACCGCCCGCCCCGCCCCGCGGCCGGGGAACCGGGGCGCGCGCTGACCGTTAACGCCCTCCCGGCGACTCCTTGCCCTGCGGGGGGGGGGCGGG
>VZTM01034099.1:169884-204786 GCA_013400555.1 Jacana jacana | reverse complement strand
AGAACTGTCTCTTTGGCTCACCTGTGTAATAAAGGTAGCTGATCAGAGCAGACGGTTTTTATTGGGCAGGTTGAGAAAACTGATGCTTATAATTTGGAGCTCTTGTATTTATTCCCTTCCTGATGTAATTATATCTGAACCAGCATGTGAAACAGAAGGAGCAGCTAAGAAGTCACCATTACAGGTTACAGCTGGAATCCATAGTGCTGTGGAATGTGTGAAGGCTTGGGTTCAGAGACCCAAACTAATCGTTTATCCAGTAGACTGCAACATGTATTTTAGTAGAATTGTTCAAAGTCATTCCAAGAGGCTCCCAGCTTGCAAGTGAACTGAATAGTTGCTTTCTCTCTGGCTTTGTATTTCATACATTCCTCTGTCTCTCTGAAGCATTGTAGATTCTTTGCCTGCAATTCTAATGATGTCAAGCCATCTGGTGACACATGTACACCTGATGCCAAGCATCTGTATTGCACACTTATACTTCTACTGAATCACTAGCATTTTGGTTTTCTTTATGTATTTTAACCCATTTGAGGATAAAGGCTTAAAATTTAGTGGGCAGTGAGTGTTCAACTGCCTTGTGTCCACATTTTCCTTTTACCCCAGACATCTCACTTTGCAGGGCGAGGCCTGTTTGAATCTTTGAGCGCTGCTCCTGTCCAGTGGCTGTCAGGACACTGGAAGAAGTTTCTATAGTCTACAGCTAATTCACAGACACACTTTCTGTGTGTACGTGTATCGGGAATGGCTGTTATTGTAGGAAATGGTACATCTTGAAGAGCAGATTTAGCTTGCTTTTTGTGGACCCATAGAATACACTGAACTTCAAAATTAAGTTCTGATACAGCAATTTGTCATAAGAATATATAAAACCTGCTTAAAGTAAGCATTTATAGTTCAATTTAAATAACATTTTATAGTGTACTCAGCACTATAAAATTACTTTTCCACTTTATTTTTTTTCTACTCACATGGTTGAAAGTTTTGATGTGATCATTACCACCAAGTTTTGTTTCAGTCAGCAGAATTATATTTCTAAAGTGTCCATTTTTTTGATGGGGCATTGACCTAGATAAAATTCTAGCTGCTTGTTCTGCAACTACGTGTTTTAGAACTATGTCATACTTCTTTGTAGTGTCCTTCCTGCTGTAATACCTTTCCAAAAATCCAGAATTACATGGACATTGTGCAGTTAAACTTACTTAGAACAGCACAGGAAGTTCTGAAATTCTTGAATTGAATTTATTTTACTTTGTCTCTGCTTTGCCAGAGGTGCTGCTGATTACTGTATCTCTCTGAAATAGCTCCAAGCATAAGGGACAGGGGAAGGAATCGTGCTGCTGTGTTCTTCAGGCAGGTTAGTGGCAGGAGTACCGATAAAGATGTCCTTTTGATAGAACAATCCCTTGTTACTATTTTGGTAGTGAACTGGGGTAGAAAACACTAGAACAAGTCTCTTTCACTAAGATATGGCTGTGGAAAAGGCAGGTATTAGTTTGTGAGAAGTAGTTTATGAAAACAGCTATAGTACACATGTGCTTGGTTCTAGTAGGAAGAAGGCACTTATGTCTCCACTCCACTGCATTAGGATTCAGATGTTCCACACGGTGTGGAATAGAGATTGCTCTATGATTTTGGGAAGGCATCTTTGCCCTGCTTGATAACTCAGATTTGGGTTTGATGACTTTGTTCTATCATATGAAAGTGAGGTGGTTTTTGTTTTGTTCTGTTTTTCCTATTAACAAGCATCTGATATTTTATGTTAGAAATATTAGACGTTGTGAACTGTTCTACCCAGAAGCTGTCTTTTGTTTTGTAAAAAAAAAAATAAATAATAATTTATAACCAGTTCACAAATATATGCTGGGTGGGGTGGAGTAGAAGGGGTTAATTAGGACCATTATCTCTAGTTTTGCTTGGCCTTGAACATATTTTGTTAGAGATGTTGTGCAATTCCCATATCAAGCTGAATTTTAATTGGTGGTTTTAAAAAGCAAACAAAAAAAAATTCCCTCAAGGAACCAGCAGGATTATAGATTACAGGCAATTAAGTGCATTCAGGGCTTTTCAAAGAGCTGTTGCGTAAAGAAGAATCGGAGCCCTGGATAGAAGTGGGGCAGACCAACAACACTGATGACAGGAAACATTCACCTCTTGCTTCTTTGCCTTGCCGTCTTTTAAACACTTGACGCTCTGCAGTGGAGAAACAATTTAAATAAGCAGGACAGACATGAGTTTTGACTTGAGATAACACACTGATTGCTCTTCCATGTACAGATTTCTGTGAGAAGTAAGAACTGTCTCAGTTTAAGACAAGTGAAAATCTACTTCTGCTTTCATTTCCAACTGAAAGAAATGTGGAAATAGCATGAGTAGTAAGTGATCTCAATTTTAAAGTGTTTAACTGAAAGTTTAGAGAAGCTCTGTAATACAGAGCCTAAGTTCTCTCTAAAATGATAGGTTGGACAGCCTAAGTAATAGTCCGTAGCTAAGTGCCTGCTTGCCGGCATCCACAGAAGGCGATTCATTCACCTCATTGCCCACCCTTCCCACCTATGGATGGCTGTTCCGCTAAACTCTGTATCGTAGCAGAATGTTTAGTGACACTCCATTTACGCTGAGCAAGCCTGCTTTTTGCCTGGAGTAGTGGGGAGGGAGGAGGCTGGGCAGAGGGGCTTCTGTCATGGCGCCCCGTGTCTTTGAGGGCAGCAGCAAGAAGGGGGTCGTCAAGCCCTGTTTGTAGCCAGAGCAGCACCTTGGACAGAGCAGCTTTCTGAGCACACCGCGGGCTTGAGGCTCATCGGAGGAGCGTGGGGAGAGAGGTGGAACAGCTTTTGTTTAGTTGAGCGTAAGGCTTTTCATTTTGTTAACAAGATGGTGAAATACCAATTGTAAGCAGATTGGTTTGGCTTTGTTTCAGTTGCTTCCTAGCCTGACTTTTCTGCAAAATTAAATCTGTCCCTCTTTTACTTGTGTTCAGCTTTGGTGTATAGCACTCTTTGCTAGAAGTACTGCTTCTGTTTCCTCACTGTAGTGTTCATGTGTAAGTGTGGTTTGATGTAATGGAGAATTTCAGGTTTCTAGGATTTACTGTGCGAAACAAGGATCTCTTTGCATTCTTCTTTTGCAAGTAACATAAATCTTAACTTTGCAATGATCTACTTTTTATTGTACCATGCAATTCTATATCAAGAATTGTGTGTTAGAAATGTTCTGCTCTGTGAGCTTATGTATCAAAGTCAACTGTTAATTTGATTACACTTGGAAATAAAGAAGAAACTAAAGGATTTTCTATCTGAAAATTTTGGAGGGAAGAGGACCTTTTTGAAGGTGCATGAGGCTCTGGTTTATATATTGCTTCAGCAGCGCTTTAAAAACATATAATTCTGTTTCACAGTATTAATATGCAATGACGTTTAACTCTGAGGAATATGAAACTTCCCTTTTGTCTGAAACTAAGCAGCATTACTTTTTCATAGACCTCAGAGATACCTAGAGATGACAAAAAAGATAATGTCTCATTGTCTTAATGTCTCATGTCTTAGGGTCTGTACTTTCAAATGCCATATAGTGTGAGTATTGCATATTCTTACTGAAAAATTGTTTCTTTTTTAAAAGCTTATATACTTTCATATATGTCCCTGGTAGTACTTAACACCAATTGCATTACTGTACGTTATCTGTCAAACCTACAATGGCTAATAGACTTTAATTTGCTCACAAATATTTCTCTCCCTCCTCTGGTGGAGAAAAGCTTCTATACATACTAAAGGCATTACAGTAAAATGTTTGACTTCTGAGAAGTCTTAAAATCTAGTGTTGCGTGTACTTAGAATTAATTTGCTATCGAGATTTGTAACAGCTATTCAGGAGTTTTAGATAAGCACTGGTTTAAGATTATTTCCATATTCTTGCCAAAGAGTAACTACAAAGCAAAATTATACTGCTGCTCTTTCCCAGCATAACTCAGTATATTCAAAGTGTGTTGACTTCTGTTTTTACACTGAAGACTTTAGGTTGGGGAAAAAAATAATAACAAAGATACCTTTGCAGCTGTCACAATTGTAAAAGGTGCATGTGACACACTGAAAATAGAAAGAGGGGTAGATGGAACCTCAAGTCTTAGCATGTTCTCTTGGCCAAGGCAGTCACCTCTTCCTAATTTTTTTATGATAGATTTTTTGGGGAAAAAGGAGGAAGTCCTTATGTCATATATGATGGTCCTGTTTCTACTTTGCAGCTTTTTCCATGCTATTGACTCTAATTTGGCTTAAATCTGTTGAGAACTCCAGAACTCCTGCAGAATAGGGCACATTCAGATAGGCAGCAATATTGCACCCTTGCAAGTGGGGCATCTTCGTTGTAGACTAGTTGGTTTATGCTCTGCTAACATGTTTTGGACCACTTGTCACTATTGCTTCTCATCCATTTAATCCTTTTGGTTTCTATCATCTGCAAACAATTACCTAATTAATGAAACTAGTACCTATGTCTTCAAACTTCACTGATCCATCATTCTGGCTTTCTAGTGAATGCTGAGCACTGCTCTCTGCGTGCAGTAACTTGTATGATATAGTTATGTATGTCAGTGATGCACCTACCTGAGCGTGGGGTTTTGAAATGGGTGGATATAAGGAGAAGGGAGTAGAAAATGTTCTTGACAGAACAGATTAAATTTAAGTAATTCTATGATGGAAGGCTGTGTGCACGTGTGTCTGAAGGTACTAACTATACATCAAATCAACTTGTCTTATGCTGTATTGATAATCTTTTTCTGTGCAGTCTGAAGATAATTCCTGGAAAACTTGATGAGGGAAAATAAAATTCCAGTTCTTGTTTTGGCATAAGATACTGAACAGCATTGGACCTTTGATTGCTGCAGGCATGTGGAAACATGGGGGTGGGGAGGAAATCATACAGCAAACAGCTATGACAATTCAGGGGTTTGTGGGATGTGTATTTCAAGTTTGCCTATGTTGTTTAGCATGAGCACTTTCAAATAATAAACTTGCATAGATATTGTTTGTAGGTTTTAGTTTAGACTTCTAAACTGTACCTTTTGTCATGTTTAGAACTTTTCACAACCACAGATATTTATTTAGGCTTTAACAGCAGCCACTTTTGTTAAGAACTGGCAGATGTGTTTTTGCAGAAGATACTAAACTTTCCTAATGCAAACTGTAATCTTTATTGACACCTATGTGAAACAAACTAGTATGCAAGAAAACTTTCTCAGCTGTTCCGAGAAACTAGGAAAACTATTAAGAGCAACTTCTCTTGAAAAGGAATTACAAATTTAGGTTTGTCTTAGCTTTTGAGTCTACTGCTAGCACAAATTAATTGAAGCTGCCTGTTCAAAAAGGTAAAATAACAGAATGAATCACACAGAAATTGTTGGCAAAAGTAACAGCAACTTCAGCGTAACATGTCAGTGCAGCAGCTCTTAATATAAGTCTCCCCAGGTACTTGTAGATGACAAATGTAAGAAGCTTGGTTAAGTACTTAAGTGAGGGCAGAGGAGGAATTGTAATTTATCTCTGGTGACAAAGCTTGAATGCTTTACTTCTTGGGCAGAATTTGTATTTAAAAGAATATTCTTGCAAGAAAATTAAAAGCTTGAGGTGTGAATAGAAAATATTTGTGCTTTCCAATGTCTGTTTAACATTATCTCTAATTGTTTCCTTAGGTGCATCTTGATTTTGTTAGTTAAGGAACTAGCAAACAAACTCTTAAATGTTGAAAAAGTGAAAAACGAAGTTGCATTAATTTAACTTCTCTCTATNGTAAAATAAAACGGAACTCTAAATTGAAGACTTCATGTGGTAATCTTGGGAATGATATGTTGAATAAATTCAAAATTAGTCTATCAATTTATGATTTTTCTGCTCTTTTCTGTGGTTATATAGCCACAATATTGTCTAGAATGTCATGGTCAGTTCCCTTTAAAGGGAATATTTCGTTACTCCTAGCAGTTGAAAATTACTGTCCTTGAACTCTTCTCTTTGCTATGTAGTTAAAAACAACTGTTTATTCTCAAAAACAATATTCTGTTTGGGGTAAAACTGATAAAGTACTCCTTAGTAACCTGGTTTTAGTCTTAATTTTATAACCTGTGAGTGAATTCTTAACTGTTATGTCCCCATTGTACTCCCAAATTAAGAGTGGCAAAACTCAGCTTCTTGTCCACATTCAGTTGGATTACTCTTTCAAGCTAGGAGAGAATGGGTCTGGATTGCAGGCTTGTCACTGGTTGTGTCCACAAATCCACATGTATTGTAAGACAATAGGCTTGCTGTTTGTCACTTCTTTTTAAGGTTTCTTTAGAACTGTAACAGAAAAAAAGCTTCAAAGAAACCAACCCATAAGAGCTAAGGAAATAGATTTTCTTTACTGAGCCTGGTGGTGTGTGCTGTTTGATTGTAAGAGTTCTGAATAGAATTACAGAATCCTAGAATTGTCTAGGTTGGAAGGGACCTTTAATCATATTCTTCTGACTGTAAGATGAGCTTACTGTGACCTGTTGCAGTTGAAAGACTGAATTGTTTGAGGTGTTTAACTGCTCCTAAAAGTATCTTTTGAAAGGTATCTATAAGAGCCTATTTCATATGGGATAGTTAGTGGCATAGTGCCTTTTTCATTAATCAGCAATAAGATTTGAAACTGAGGGATGCACTTTGAAGAGGTGGATGAGTTGGGCAAAATCTGTTGTATTTCAAAAGTAATGAGCTCAGTCACCCTGTTAGTGTACGACTTCCTTCTTGCCCCAGGTAGTTTTTAATATGTAACTGTGATTAAAGATTGTATCTAACTTTTGTCTCTCCAGGTGAAGATGGAGCAGGTAAAACTAGCTTAATAGGAAAAATTCAAGGAATAGAGGAATACAAAAAAGGAAGAGGAATGGAGTATTTGTATTTAAATGTGCATGATGAAGATAGAGATGGTAAGTTTGTCTATCTAATAATATCTTAACCAACTTGAAAGCAGTGGCTCAGTAGAGTGGTATTTGGAATGACAGTGGGATGTTCTGCTTTCTTTGTAACTTGCAGGAGTCCAGCTTAGGCTATGAGTGACTTGTATCATAAGGAAGTTTGTCAGTGTAATTCCTTTAGTAGATACCAAGAATGACCACTTAAGTGGTACAGGAGGAGAGGAACTAGTCAAAAGAAAAGGCTGAAAAGACCGGGGAAGAGTCTTAGCTGCAACGTTTAGAATGGACGGTAGGAAAAAGTGCATTCCTCAGGCAATGGAACAGATGGCCAAGCTCTTACCTTTCATCTCAATTATTGTAGCAAACATTTCTCTCTTAGAACATACAGAGAAGACTTTGTCATGGTGGTATTAGAATCTACAAGATTATGTATGATGTAGTGATGTGCACAGTACTGAAGGAGATTTTAAAACAACAACAAACCAAAACACCAACCCAAAAATGTGAAGGAAGGGGAAGGTAAAGTAGAAGCTGTGTTTCGGCTGGCTTGAGTTGGTTTATGGCTAGAAAGTAAAGAAACACGTGTAAGATCCAGACCCAAATACCTGGAGTTCTGGAATGGATAACTGATGCTTGTACATGGGGGAACAAGGGAAGGAGTATGACCAGACACTGTAGAGGTGCAATGAATTATCTAGGGGCAATACTTGTGGGGAATGGTGTGCAAATAAGGACATACTGGGAGCTCTGGGGAAAATGGAAAATCTTGTCTATACTGTAAGAAAAAATATAGATAGGACACTCGGAAGAAGTTGGCCTCTGACTTCCATGTCTGGCTACTCATCTCAAAGATGTCTTGAGCAGGGTTAAGAGGACTGGGAGTTTGATTGAAATGTCTTACTCAGAATTTCTGTAGCAGATAATAAAAACTTAACTGAAGACAAAATGTAATTGTATCAAGTTATATTATTTTGGATCACCAGCTCTTCATCTACTGCAGAAGTGTCTCTGAATATTGGAGTATAGTTCTGGGGGGAAAAAAGCAGTGGGATGGTCTATTTGTATGGTGATTGTCCTTTTGCAAATCTGAAGTATAACTATCTTGCCTGTTAAGTCCATCTAAATCATTAAAAATTGGCAGTTCTACTTCAGTTTTCTAAAGGGCCAAGGATCAATCCATTCTTTAAGAGTTATAGGCATATCATATTGGAGTTTTGAAAGGGAGATGGCAGTCCTTGAGAGCTAAGTAGACCCAGGGCTGGGAAGCGATCGTTGAATTCACCCCGTTTGCCCCTTCTAAGTTGTATCTTGAAGAAAATATTTTCCCTCTCTAAAATGGTGAACGTTAATTTTGGAAATGTTGAGTGCTATCTGTGGATACTCACTTTCAGAGCTTCAGTTAGCAGCCACTAAACACCAGGGTTTGGAAGAGGAGGGGGGGTCTCCACAACCTCTGGTTTGCTGGATTGTTATGTATGTTTGACTGATAAAACGTGTCATCTGCTTTCTTCCTTCTATTTTTTTGTGTCTAAAGAAGACTTAATAGCCATTATGTACTGGACTGTTTCAAGCAAGTCTCAAAATGTTTTTCCTTTTTTTGTAGACCAAACAAGATGTAATGTATGGATTTTGGATGGTGACTTGTATCACAAAGGTCTTCTTAAATTTGCGATGGAGGCAAGCTCTCTAAAGGACACTCTAATTATGTTGGTAGTAGACATGTCTAGGCCTTGGACTGCACTGGATTCTTTACAAAAATGGGCAAGTGTTGTAAGAGAACACATTGACAAGTTAAAAATTCCCCCTGAAGAAATGAAAGAAATGGAACAAAAGCGTGAGTATTTTGCAGATAAGTAAGAATCCCTTTTAATCAAATATGCTTAATGCTTTCTGCACCATTTAATCTCTCCATTGCAGTTTTTTTTCATGCTTTAAAAATGTTATTTAAAATTAGGAGTTATCAAGCAAGTCAAGTTTCAGATAGGTCTCAAGTAGCTAATATGACAAATGCTTGTATTTCTAACAGAAGCACCTGGGGGTGGGGGAAGGAGCTTCTCCCAGCAAACACAGCTGGTGGATTGAATTTACATTCTTGCATCTTACAGATTTTTCTAGATAAGATTCTCCCAAGTGAAAAAACTTCTAGACTTTCAGGTTTTTATTTTATTTACTTAAATGCAAATCGCTGCATCAATGTCTTAACAGTTCCTGTAATTAGCCAGTCTAGAGAATCTGGGACTTGTTCTCTGCCTACCAAAAGGGTAAATGTTGAAAGGATTCATGACAGCATGGTAATGTCTGGGCCCTTTCTACTTGAAGAGTTTTATCATTATTACTATTGACAATAATGCAGGTATATGTTTCTTTTGGCATAGTTATGATGCAGCTCTATTGGTGCCTTGTCATTTTAGTTTTAAACATGCAGAACACAAATTTTGCAGGATTCTCTAAGCTATCCGATGGAACTCGCTGTTGCCATAGCTCTGTACTGCTTTGGGGTAGCCACTGCGTTTCCCTTGGGGTACCAAACCATGAGGCTCTCCTGTTCATTTCCCAATTAATTACTACATGGAAGAGCATTTGAGAAAGCTATTTGTTAAGATCAAATAGTGTGATTAAACTTTGTTTATAAGTCTGAAGCTGCTCTTTGGAACTGGTATGTGCTTCAGCAACTGTCTGCCAGATTGCTGAAGAGCTTTTTCAGAAATGCAGACTGTAGCCGTGCTGTGATAAAGTAGCCCATTTTAGATACTCTGGAATGGTGGGGTGAGAGAAGTTAGTTCTTTTGTTTATTGTTTTGAGAGAGATTCTTCTAAGGGAAGCATCATCCTTGAGAACTTATCTTTCACAACAAGAACTTGTTTAGGAGGGAGGAGCTGAGCTCTCTTGAGCATGTGGAGTTTTTTTGGTTTGGTTTAGTTATGGGGGTTGGTGTTAGTGTGTGTGTATTAAACACCTGCCTGAACAGTTTCAGGGTAGGATTTTACTGGATGAAAGTATTAAGGACACAATGCCTCCTCAAAATGTGTAAGCTGATAGGTTTGCTTCTTTACTGACTGAACAGAATAGTGAAAATATAAAATCCAGAAAATGTAAGTGATGAAGTGAGTCAGGAAAAGCAGCTGCTCATTAAAAGTTCTGTCTGCTGTCTTGTTCTTTTATCATCTATTCCAATTCTTACAGATATTATTGGTCTGCCTGTTGGGTATACTAGAAGCCCTGGATGCAGCGCAGACATGGCTGGAAGCTGGTTCTGTTTTGAACCTCCTGTGATGTGATTACCTAGGCAGGCAGCAGCTTGGTGCTGCCAAAAGGAGGAGGGAGGGAGGAATCTTGCTTGCCTGACTTCTGGCTATCTGGTCCTACTTTTGCGCTTGTATCAAGCTTAATGTTCCCGTGAGGCTCCTGTGAGCTGATTAAACTTGCTAACAGGACTAAAATCTACTGAGGGTTTGTGTGAAGGTGTGCTTTGTCTTCCAGGTCTAGCAACTCTACTCCACTCAAAGACAGACTCTATGAGGACACAAACTGGTGTGGGAAGGCACTAGGGGATACGTAGCAGCTGGGTGTGATGGGTTAGAATAGCTCTTCTTGCCACTGAATTTGGCTGTGTCTAATGAAGCCTTGTGGTCTGGTCACTTTGTGTCTCTAAGGAAGACCTGAGATTGTATTCCACAGTGTTTTGGCTGCCATATATAACATCAGTCCTCCTTCATACTGGTTTCTGTACTTGCATAAAAATTACTATGTCGTAATTTTAGGAAACCTCTGGAGGATTTCTAGCACTGGAATACTGTGATTTTTATTTTAGCATGCAGTTACCTCAGAATAGGATGCTATGTAGAAAAGACTCCCTTGAGTGGCTGGCATATCTTGGTAAGAACTCTGGGTTTAAAACACAGTCAATTTGGGAGGCTCTCAGAACCTTCCAGACCAGACCAAAGTAACTAACATTCCCTTAATAAAAGCCTGAGTTTGCTGTTATAGTAGGGATGATAATTTGTGCATGTGTTCTTTGTTATTGTGAACTCTGGGATCTGTAGAAAAGTTGAATAATCTTGGCCTAATGCATCTTTTTATTTTTTTTTCTCTAGGGTGTTGAAATAAGTCTTGCTTCAGCTAACACTTTTCTAGGTACAAACTCAGGGTTTCAATCAGTTTAGTGAAGGTAGGAGTAGATTAACATCAATCAGGACAAAGCAGTGAGAATGCACTGGAATAGTTACCTGCCTGTGTGCATGATTCAGCTAAATCATCTTGCTGCCTGATTTTTGGCTGAATCAGGATGTGTCACTCATGGGAAGGTAATCAGCGGTGGATTTTGGTAGAATCCTGTTTCTGCAGTGTGACACAGGCCATGTGATGTGAACAGTGCAGATATTTGATGCCTGATATTACATCCCTGACTGCAGGAGTAGTGACTGTGTAGAGGCTTGAGTGTATGCACTGGAACCTGACAAGAGAGTTATACTGGAAACCATCTTTTTTCTAATTCTTCTTATATTCTGATTTGGCCTCCTTGCTCCATTTTAAAGTATCTGATCTACTGTAAAAGCATACCAAAATTTCATATGCTATTAAGCAATTATAAAGCTAGTTAATAACTAATGTTTGTGTATTCTATTTTTGCTTATTACCATAGATTCACTGTGCAGAGAGAGAGATGTGGACAAAGGGGGATTAGGTAAAACCTGGTGTATAGTAGCAGCTAAGCAATGTGTGCAAGGCTTAATTCTGTTTATTCTAACTGTTCCATGAATTTTGCCAAGAAGAATGCAAGGAGATTTGTATCATTTAGGGTACCTAACAAGCAATAATAGTTAACAGGAACTGCCTAGTTGTTCAATAAAAATACAAATGGTGTAATGTCCTTCTGGACAGTTCTATCTGGTCATGTTCGTTTGGCTGCTGTTCAAGCAGATCTCAAACTTACTAGTTCTCTTTTGTGCTGCACAGAGCAAACAAATAGCCAATGCTTGGTGCGTGCTCAATTTTTTTCAGACTAGTAGAAGCAGAAGTACTATACAGTCAACAGTGCTAGAGATCAATGGCAGTGCAAATCATTGTTGAAATAATAAAGTAGCTGATCTTTTAATGTAACTCTTTTTACTTTCAGTGGTAAGAGACTTCCAGGAATATATAGAACCAGGCGAGGATTTTCCAGCTTCTCCACAGAGAAGAAATACTTCATTACAGGAAGACAAAGATGACAGTGTGATTTTACCCCTGGGTGCAGATACACTAACATGTAACTTAGGCATTCCAGTAGTAGTAGTTTGTACAAAGGTTTGTTTCACATTTCAGGTCTTTTATGTATTTTATTTAAGCAGTTCTGTCAATTGGGCATTTGGGGTGGGGAAGCACGTGGTTCTTCAGTTATTTCAAGTACTTTAGATAAAAATACTTTACAAATTATTAAATGCAGAAGGTTGGTTATTTTCTGGAAGCCCTACCATTGCATGTAATTTGGAAGTAGTTTTTTCTTTAGTTCTCCCAGTTTTCAAGGAATTGAGGAATACCTCAGACTTGGTTTTTGCTCATAGAAGTGAGCCAGACAGTAAGCAACTAGAATTCCCCTGATATCCGCAGTCATCCTTATTCTGTAAATAGTGTTTTGGTAGAGTTTGAGGGCTTTTTAAAATCTCTAATCTTTTTACAAAGATTACTATATTTGAGGGTCCTAGTTAGTAAAGTGCTGCTCTTTTAACTTTCCTCAGTTCCTGGAGTATTTCTGTGATCTGTTTTGGTTTCTGTTATATACGTAACCATATTCTCTAAACAAAAAGTGGTATGGTTCTCTTGTGGCTTCTCTGAGGGTATTTTTGTTATCTTTTTTTTCTACTCTGGCTCTTCAGTTCCCATTGGCATTAAGCATACTGCATCTGCAGCCTCTGCTGGCCCACAGTGAAAGGATAAACCTTTTGATGCATAAGCTGTTCCTTCACTGGGAAGCTAATGCTCTCATTTGAAAAGCACCTTTTTTTCTCACCTGCTGGCTCTCTGTTATTCTTCTTTTCCCCACTGTGCTGCCCCNCCACTGTGCTGCCCCCCCCCCCTTTTTTTTTTTTTCTGCTTCCACATTTCTTGCTTTTGTCTCCATTTACAAAGGACTAGTTAGAAACTGGATAAAAATCCCTATGTCCTGTAATACCAGTGTGTGTCAAAAAACCAACCAACCAAAAAACCTATGTACCGCCAGCATTGTATTGTCCAGCAAATGGTGGTACATTCAGCAGGTCATTCTTCACCAGAGACTTTGGGTTATTGCATGGGGAGCTGGGTGGGTAAATGAAAAATGTCAGTCAGTTTAACTCTCAAGTTAGTGCTGACCACACCACATGCACATCAAATTATATATTATTAAAAATATACGTCTTGTTCGATTAGGCTTCTAAACTATCTCAGCAGGTTTTTGTTGTTCTTTGTACCACCCACCCTTCTCCATTTCCCTTGCCCAGTTGTGAACTGGACATGTAGCAGCGCTGCTGTTTGAGCAGATAACCCACAGTGGTGTATTAATTCTGTGTTTATCTCGACAGTGTGATGCCATCAGTGTTCTGGAAAAGGAGCATGACTACAGAGATGAGCACTTCGACTTCATCCAGTCACATATCAGACGGTTTTGCTTACAATGTATCCTTTAACACATCATAAAGACGATAATGACGCAATTAAATCTTTGCATTAATTATGACTAGCTTAAAAGAATATTTGCATCTGCCCTAAAGTAGCATGCAACTCCTTTACTGAAGCTGGCAGTCTGCTTCAGCTACCCCCTACGACAATATTGACTTAAACTTATTTATTTCTTTTTACTGAGCTGCAGGAGTCTAGCGTGTCCCCTTACCGTGAATTCTTTACTTGCCTTTATTTCCGTATTTAGGAGTCAGTTTGAAAATCAGCACATCTTGGCTGCCAAGATCCCTGAAATAACAAGAAGATAATTCATTTAAGTATGATCTTGCTTCAGAGNCTCCCTCAATCGATCCTCATAATTTGATATAATTTGATATAAAAATAATTTGATGCAGTCTCTTCCGTGCTCAGTAATGCCACAGGATGAGGTGATAAGGGAAGGAATAAAGTGTGAATTGCTGTAGGAAAGATCCACTGGCTTCTCTTCTGTTGGTACAGAGACAATGCATATAAGAGATCACTGTGCTGTTATTACATTTAAACTTCCTTTTTTTTTTTTTTTTTTTAAAGAAGCATATGAGATACTGTTTAGTGTTATTTAGTCAGCTAGATGTACTGAGATGTAGATTTCAGATGCCAGTAATACTACACTGTGTTATCATTTATGCAGGCATAACGGGTAGTTTCAATGCTGCTGGAGAGCTGGAAACATTAGCTCAAAAGCCTGAGACCACAGTTGAGTACCAAGATGGCACTTCCTTCAGAAGGCTTCTAAGACCTAGTTTTTCAAAATGGAATTATGAGTAATTGTAATAAGTCTATGTAAGATTAGTGGGAACTAGTCTCTGTGATTGTATGTGCCATGTACAACTTGAAATTCTCCTTTAAGCTTCACTGAATGGGAATCTGGTCCCATTATATAACTTTTTCTTAGAATTTGGATTGCATGTACGTAGAAATAAATTAGTGGCGTTGGCATTTTCATAGTTTATAGTAAAAATTATTCAAAACTTCCCTGGCTGCTTTTATTAATCCTGTGCATGAACTCTATTAATTTGATACTGAATCACGCTGGAATACCAAGCACTTCTGTGATCTTTTAGTAACTGATATACAGCACAACTCATTTGCCTTCATTTCATTCAAAAGCTGTATAATGTATAAACTTCCCTAATTTAAAAAGCCCAGGTGGTGAAGTGGAAAATCTGTCATTTTTTAAAGCCACTAGTGTTAATGTTGTAGTGTCTGTGGTGCAGGATGGGATAATGACAAGATATAAGGATATGACATGGAATTTTCTTGTCACTAAAAGCAGAAGACTGCTTTGAAGGCCTTATAGTGAAACCATTCATATTGTGGCTTTGAAAGTGAGAAAAGCCTGTACTTTACTCTAAAGCAATAGCTGACTTGGCCTACAGCAAATGCAGAAAGACTTAAATTACTGAACAGCTCAGTTCAGAAATTAGTCAACATTGGAAGTTGACCTATTTGACTTTTGAATTTTGTGTTCCCTCTCTAAGTTCTATGAAGAAGATAACCTTTGATCTAACAAAAATAGGTGACTTCGGTATCTCTTACTGGCCACTAAACGGAGTTTTCTTTAATAAGTTTATTCAGATGGGGCAGCACTTATCTACACTTCAGTAAAGGAGAACAAAAACATCGATTTAGTGTATAAATATATAGTCCAGAAGTTGTATGGATTTCCTTTCAATGTTCCAGCTGTTGTTGTGGAAAAAGATGCAGTATTTATGTAAGTAACCTGCATTATTATGTATTAATATGGCTGCACAATGTATTTGTGCAAGACCCTAAATAGCATTTAGAGCCTTTCGCTTATGCTTTTTAAAAAGCATTCATACAGAGATTCTGATGAGTTGGAGTTTGAGTGCCAGTGGGTTGAGACTACAAATGCTCATTGCCCAAAAGAGAAATGGGAAACCCAGAGATTTTGCTTCTCTCTGTTCCAGTGAACCAGTCTCAAACTGGTTGTACTAGTCAATAACTTGCTTGCACTGGGGAATGAGAACAATGACAGCTTTCCTGGCTTTCAGTTCTGCGCAGTTCAGGATTGCATGCAAGAATAACTGAATTAACAATAGAATTTAAAGCCAAATAAATCTTTATCTAGTCCTGCAGGTTGGGATAATGACAAGAAGATAGGAATATTGCACGAGAACTTTCAGACACTAAAAGCAGAAGACAGTTTTGAAGATATCATAATAAAACCACCAGTCAGAAAGGTAAATGGAGATGTTTCGGCATTCAACTTCTCCCCTATTTTTTTACCTGACAGTTTTTTGACTGTTTCTCTTTCTTTGAGACTTTGAGAGTTTATCATGAGCCACTGTGTGGCTTTTTTTTTTTTTGGTCTTTTATTCCGTTTATAAAGTTATTCTTTAGTTAACTATAAATCATTATGTATTTTTGCACAGTGTAGCTCTTCTCCAGCTTCTGCTGTGTTGTTTTTCCCTGCTGCTGTTACATTGTTCAAGACCACAAATACACCTGTCCTGCTTTTAATATATATTTGGTATTGAAAAGTCTTTTTTAACTGTTGGTTGGGTTTGGTTAGTATTTTTTTTTTATAGAACATTCCATTTTGCTTAGGGTAGCTCATAACTTCATAATGCTTTCTGTTTCTGTTGGAGTATTTAAAATAATAAGGCTCGAGTAAATCAAAACTAAACTTGTGGAAAGAGATTCTGTATATATTCAGAACATTTTCTCCCTCATACTATTCAACAAAAGACTTTGACAGAACTACCTGAAAACGTAGGTGAGGCCACTGAACAAAATAGCAGCAGCAGTGGACCCCACGTGTACAGAAGTTACTGTAGGCAAATATTTCTGTCTTTTTATAACAAAGCTAAGAATTTGGGATTGATCATATTTCCAAGTATGAATTATTTTACCCAAGAAAAACTAATACTATGTCCTTTCTGCAATCATTAGGGAAAAAAAAATCATAGAATCATATAGGTTGGAAGAGACCCCTGGGATCGTCAAGTCCAACCATCAGCCCTACTCTACAGGTTCTCCCCTACACCATATCCCTCAACACCACATCTAATCTACTCTTAAACACAGTCAGGGATGGGGACTCCACCACCTCCCTGGGCAGCTGATTCCACTGACTGACCACTCTCTCTGAAAAACTTTTTCCTAATGTCCAGCCTACCCCTACCCTGCTGCAGCTTGCAGCCATTCCCTCTTGTCCTGTCGCTCGTTGCCCGTGAGAAGAGACCAGCACCAACCTCTCTACAATGCCCTTTCAAGCAGTTGTAGAGAGTGATGAGGTCTCCCCTTTATCCTCACATCTTTATCCAGGTCATAGACCAGCCTAATGCTGGCTTTTGCCAGTGATCTATAAAATAATACCAAGGTGGGGCCTCAGTTAACAGAGCCGTGAGCACACTGCAGGGTGTGGGCATCTGACAGTGCTTCTGGCTGATCCTGAGACTCCTGAATGTGCCTTGTAACTGTACTTAATTCCTCTCTTCCTGAACACTTCAATAAACTTTTTAATGGGTCTTTCTACAAGTACATGTTGAGATTTATCCCTGCCAGGTCAAAGGAGTTAATGATACTTCTATTTCCCTTCTAATTAACTTAGCTTAAGTGGAATAATGAGGTGGCAGTCTTAAATATAGAAAAAGTGGTCTACAGTCAAGGTAGTATTTAACACATTTACTTCATTATGGAATTGGTTGTATTCACCAGGAGGTATAAAAGGAAGTGCGTTTGTTTCTTTTAGTCAGAATGGCATTAATGTTTTTGTATTGCAGTTTGTTCACGAAAAAGAAATTGTAGCAGAAGATGATCAAGTGTTTCTTATGAAGCAGCAGGTAAGTTTCTGCCTATAAAACAAGCAGCCAGTATTTCATTTAACAACATTCTCTATAAAAAATTGGGATTGTATTCTTAGACACTGTAAGATCTAACACTACATGGGTTTGTTTTTTGCAGTCACAGTTGGCGAAACAACCACCTACTGCTGCAGGAAGGCCAGTGGTTAGTAATAAAAACTTTCAAGTACCATCACAAGAGTATGATTTACTTTCACGTATTTAGAGGGTTGCTTGAGTTTTTTGCACTATCAAATGCTATTTGATCTATATATATATATTTTTAAGCTGTTTAGTATTTAAGTCTACATCATACACTGCTCTAAAGTTATGATACTTCACAGCCAGTCACGACAACTTTTATTGACAGCAAGGGGTAAATGCCATGCCTTTACTTTCCATGTGTTAGGATGCAGTGTGTTGGCTCCCCTTTCTGTCCCAACAGGGTGCCAGAAAGCAGGCAATGTTGGCTGAATTGCCTTGCTGAGTTTATAGCCTAAATTTGGTGATACCTCTCCAGGAATACATAGGCTCTGGTATAAAATTAAGGTCAAATGAAAACTATGATGTCATCTACATTTAAAATACAAGTAAAGTAACTGAGAAATAGCACAAGTTTTAATGGGGAGCATATGACCTTATAAAGGTGGCTTTACCTCTTTAAATGAACTGCAAACATGACTTATCCTTCTTCTCTTGGGCCAGAGTTAGTCCTTTGCCCAGCGTTGGTGGGGTGCTGTCTGTCCAAGAAATTCAGTGTAGTTCCTCTGTGATCTAATCAGTGCAGCTGTCATTACAGCCAGAGGCTACAGAGTAATAGATGGGTTTTCAAGTTTCTCATTGGGATAAAATGAAAAGCCTCACCAGTGCTTTGATTGCACTGAAGTTAATATTTTTAGGAATATTACAGAAGTGTGAAAAAACTTGTGCAGAATCAGAAAAATCTAATCCTGTATAATTTCAATGTGTGGGATACTACATTATTAAAAACCCCAAAGATTAGGAGCTGTGAGAAATAAGTGCTTCGTTTCATATTTAATTCTGTAGAAGATTGCTGAGTCCAGCTTTGGAATTTTGGTTGGTTTGTGTTTGGTTTTGTTTTTGCATAGGATGCCTCTCCAAGAGTTCCTGGTGGATCTCCTAGGACACCAAATAGATCCGTAACATCAAATGTGGCCAGTGTTACACCTATCCCTACTGGGTCAAAAAAAATTGATCCCAATATGAAAGGTACCTTTTCTTATGAAGGCAGAAATGCAGTTGGGGAAGCAAAATAGCTGCTTTTCTTGCTTTCTTTAACATGTTTATTTAGATTAATTAACATGTTAAATCAGTATTAGAAAATAAGTTTAGTTTTGATTTTGTGTTGTCTTTTTTTCCCCTCCCTTCCCTTGTAGCTGGAGCTACTAGTGAAGGAGTCCTGGCTAACTTCTTCAATAGTCTCCTGAGCAAGAAAACTGGTTCCCCGGGTGGCCCTGGCAGTGTGGGTGGCAGTCCAGGAGGAGGTGGCACTGGAGGTGCTGGCAGCAACTTACCACCATCAGCAAAGAAGTCAGGTATGATTACTGATAAAATCTCAATCTAAATTGTGAGCGGTGGGTTGTTCCTGTTGGTATAGTTTAGCAGAAGTATGAACACTACTACACTTAACTGAATATTTTATTGGGTACAGGTTTGGTTTTGTTTTCACAGCAGTTTAGTATTGCCTTTTTGTGGCTCTCAGAGGATTAAAGAAAAACTTCTCATGTAGCTGTCTAAGCATGAGTTGTGTCCATGTGACCATCCCAATAAAGTGCCTTATGCTTTAAGCCACTTTTAATATTATTCAGATATATTAGGATTTAATTTCAAGTTGATTTTTTATTTATTTTAACAATATCAAGAGTGTTAAAATCATTTTAAATTCTGTTTTGTTAGTGATCGAGCTCCGATGTGATGAAGGCTTTGAGTTTGATGGCAGCCTGTAAAAATACTTATGTATCTTCTGTTGAGAGCCTTTTTTTTCTATGATGTGATCAGTATTAATCTAAAAATGTCTAATAGTGACTGCTCTAGATGATGCAGGACGACTCTAGTGCTTCTTGCTATTCCAGGTTAAAATGTTTCTGTATTTTTTACATGTGAGCACTTCCTTTTTTGAAATGCAAAGCTCAGTTGGCTGAGCAAAGTTTGAGTGCTTCCTGATCTGCTGCAGCAAGCCAGCAGTGCTAGTTTGAAGGGGAGATGGAAGTTGTTCAAACAAACACAGCTGATGCAATAGGAGGTACAGAGAGCACCCACTGACAACCCTGTGGTGGGTGGCTGGCTGGCAGCAGGTTTGGGTGATGCCAGGCAGATGGAGGCAGCACTCCAAATAGCATTGTGTCTGGGGCCGTGGCAGAAAATTCAAGAACAGAATTAAACTATTAAGGGGCAAAAATGTTCTCAGAATTTTCCTAATATGCAATAAATAAAGGGTTAGGGCCTAGCCAGTTTAATGCAAAAAGGATTAGGTTTTCAAAGAATTACCATAAATACAAATAAATTCACCTTAGATGTGGCCTCTTCACCTTCCTCAGTTTTTGCTGTCCGTGTTTCGTGTTGCTGGTGACACGAATCTGAGAAGTGGCTGTTAAGACAGTAGTTTGGGATTTGAGAATTGCTTTTCCCCTCAGTAGCTACGGGAAGTTCCTCTGCTTATTAGTTGGAATATTAGCTGCTTTGATTCTAATGTAGCATTAGCTTTCCTTAAATGATCTGGAGAACAGCATAGTACAGCTGGGTAGTTCCTGTTAATTTGCACCTTCAGAAAACATGGGAAACTGCTACAACTACGTGTATGTCAGATTTTTCCTTTACAGCCTGAGCTTACACTTGTCACAGCATTAGACCCCAATATTCTGCACTGCCTTGTCCTGTATTGTGTTCTCTGTTCTTGTGAGTAGAACGTGGCAGGATAGAAACTCCTTTACACTTGTGTAAGAGTTAAGAGTAAAACGGTGGGGGGAAATGGTGTGGTTTAAGATCGGATCAGGTCTAAGTGTGACTGCACAAATGTTTGTGCTGTTCCAAGTCAGGGAGGTGGAAAGGGGTGAGGAGAGAAAGGGATTTGCCAACTGCAGGTCTGTTGTGCACTCACAAGCAGCTGTGTCACGCTTACGCTGACCAAGTACCTGGAACTGACTTCACTGGTCTGCAGTGAAACCCCTGATTGACACTCAGAATTACTCAAAGTACACAAGATGTTGGAAAATGTGTAGAAGTATCTGTAACTGCTTGCCTTAATAGACTTCTCTGTATTTTATACTTGAACTCTTCATGTACTGACAATTAATATATATTATGGAAGTTTCATTTAGAAATAGGAAATACAGAGGGATGTGTCTGTCTCTCTAGTGTTTCCTTTCTGGTTTTTGGGGCGTGGGACTTATGCCTTTGTTTTGCACTCCACATGCCCAGTGACAATTTTTGGGATTTGTCTGATTTGAGCATTAAAGATACTCTGGGCTTTCCCACAGCTGTTTCATAAACCTGACTGAATGATGTGCACTTATTTTCTAGGTCAGAAGCCAGTTTTAACAGATGTTCAGGCAGAACTGGACAGAATTTCACGAAAACCTGAAATGGTCTCTCCTACAACACCTACATCTCCCACAGAAGGTGAAGCATCTTGAAGACACCAAATAAAACCAATTGTTCAGTTTTCTGGGATAATTCAAACTTGCCTCTGCCTCTTACTTCAGTGACTGGAGCTAAAGAACTGAAATACCTTTCAGAACCCAAACGGCTGATATCTGTCTGTCTTTCATAAGTGTTGCCCAGCTTTACAAAAGGGAGCTGTACAGATGGAAAACGGTTATTGCATCTTGTAGGAGTACCGTTCACAGTGCAAGAATAGTCAGTTCATTTTTTTTTCTGGGTTTTGCTGGAAAGTCAGTGTAATTCTGTAAAATTGCCAGTATGTCCACTTAAGTGATAGGGGTTGCTTAGAGCAGGAAAACTGATACACACCACAGGCACTTAATTTATATTGATTTCCCAACCTGTTAGGCAAACTTAATACTACCTTAAATAGATTAACCTCTACAGGGGAAGGGTTTTGGAAGAGAAAATGAATTGCACAAGGTTGTGACAACAACAAACTCCTGTTATTCTTGAACACATAATTTGGGATATGGTTAAAAACACCTGTTTTGATTTCCACTGAGATTTACACTGCATTCAAAAACCCATGTGAAAATTCATCCCAGATAGGACTAAATTAGATCTTTTGGTTTTTCTCTTTGATTAATTTCAGACACTGAATAAAAGATGTATAAAGAAAAAGCAGAGGTTAAATGTACAGATTATCAGTATCCAGATTTGTCTATATATATATGGCTCGGCCTTAATGTCCCCCACTGTTTCCCACATTAGTTACGGTTTAAAATTGGTCATCAAAACTGTAATCAGTTAATAAAGTATTCTCTGCATTCAAATTTAAATTAATTTGCATTGAAACAATGGTGTTCTTGTTTGTTTACAGTTAAATCTTAGGATGTGGTGTAAAACATCTTAAACCATGCTTTTATGTTTTACCTCTCGGCAAATAGTATCACTGGTAGATATTTAAACTTCCTTAAAACATTGTTTTTGGAAGGAAGAGGATAAGTCTGCAGTGTTTGTTCCTAGGAGTAAAACTAGTTTATCTGACTTGGGAGGTTTCTGTTGTAATGTGTTTTGAAAGCACTAGTGTTACCCTAAGGATCCTGATGATGACTCCAGTATTTTGTCTAAGTAGTTGACCAGGGTTAGGACTTAAGCTTTCAGGGCACAAATGCTGAGCATCATTTTACTGTTCCCTGTGGAGTTTCTGGCCTCTTTCTACTGATAAGTGCAGAATAGGAAGCATAAAAAGTGTATCCTGATAAATGATTGCCAAGAGACTTCTTTAATGAGTTCAGGTTTTCTAAATCAGTTGGTTTTTTAAATCAGCAAGTCTTATTTTAATTTCTCTGATTACTGAGAAAACTTCTGAAATGCTGGGGATGAGAGGTAAATACCTTTACTTGAGTGTGCTGGTACCCTTCTCTAACTCCTGCTTTCTCTAGTGGTTCTAGTGAGCTACCCCATATTTTCAAAATACCTAAATTTACTTAAGAATGACATACCTTTTCTCCCTGAACTCCCTGAAGTTAAGCCTACTTGTTTAAATTGTCTCTGAATTGTGGACCAACAAGTTTCAGTAGAGATTCTTAACTATGGATCAGTTGTTCAAACTGGAGTCCTGAAAATTTGGCTTATGGCGGTGATTCAGTAACGGTGGCATAAGGGGAAATGCATAACCTGCTGATGAACAAGATTCTAGAATAAATGGAAGGAAAAAAAAAATTGGGCTTCCAATCCTGGATGCATCAGTATCAGAGCAGCGCTCTACAGTCTGTATGGAAACTTCTGGAAACAGAATTTGAAATGTGCTGGAGCGAATGGGTCCTGCCCATATCGTCATCAGTACCCTTCCTCCTCCAGCTGCAGTGGTATGTGGTGGTAGGGTGAGGCTTTGGATTTGAAGGCAACAGCTTTAGTTGGTCCTGGACGGGTTCTTGATAGAAACCTGTAGGTCCTGCAGTCTTTAATTTAGTCCATTTGAGTATCTGCTAAAGCGCAACACCGTTTCCAAAGCTGCAGAACTGGAGAGTTACTGCACTAGGTGCTCTTTTCTGTGGAGGCTGGGACAGGGGAAAACCTTGCTAATGACTCATTATAATTTCACTTCTTAAAACAAAGTTAGCAAAGTGTCACTTCTGCATATTTAAAGCTTCTAAATGTATTTCTTCCCTAAACCCTGGCAGCTTTTTGGCTTTGTTTTTTTTAACTGTTACTTACCCATTTTTATTTACAAAAAAGCTGTCTCCTTACCATGCCTTTCCATTCTATAAGCCTAAAGTAGCCTGCTGCCCCTCTCAAAGTTCCAGCTCTCCTAATGCTGCTGTCCTGCTGTCACTAGTGTCTACAGCTGCTCTTCCTGGGGTGGGGGGAGCAAAAAGACTTTAAGGTACCGTTACCATAAATAGAGAACATCTGAGAATATGTTTCTGTGTAACCTGATGGCTTTGGCTTCTTGGTCCCCTTGGATGAGACCAAGACTACTGGGCTGGTTGCTTTGTCCTCCTGAATTGCAGTGCCCTTGACTGCTGCTCTGATAAGAGTAGACAGTTCAAGTGGGATTTACCACAACTATCACGCAAAATGAGCCTCTGTGACAGAAGGCCCTGAACCTTCACCTGGTTCCTGTGAATCCTACTCCCTCTTCTCTTTTGCTTACCATAAACTCGGGCACCAAAGTAAGAAATAAATTGGGTAAAACAAAGCCAATTTGGCAGCAATACATAAGCTTTATTGTGCTTTCATGCCCTAAATTCCAGATAGGCTTGTGATTACCCCAATTTTTAAAAAGTGAGTAACTTTGACTAGAAGCAAAATGACTCTTGTGTGCCTTTGATACTTCAGTATCCAAGTATAATGGAGATATATATATTGTATATGTATATAATCCAAGCCTTTCAGTCTGCACCCAGGATGCAGAAAGCAAAGAGGTAATACAAGAACTACAGGGCATAGGTTTTGATAAAGAACAATTAATACTTTTTAAATGCTTTACAGTATGAATGCTGCAAAATCTACATTTAAATAAACCAAATACACTCCTTTAGACTGCCAGGGCTAGGTCTGTGAAGGCAGGGAGCTGATTAGCTTCCAATGAAACCGTTTTGGAGGAATTTTACAAATATCCTTCCTCCTCCTCTCTACTGTGTTCCCACATCAGTTCTTTGAGCATACTGGTTGTAGTAAAGCTGCTCTGCAGATTTTAAGCTTGAAAATGGTAAGTAAACGGCCACTTTATTTCCAGATGGTTCATGTTTTTTAGCTGAAAAAGGCAGTCCCTGAAATGTCCGTGTAACAGGGTATAGGGACTAGCCCCCATACTTAACCGTCATTTGCCAGTGACATCCAAATCACAAGTACCAGCCTGTTGGGCTGCAGTCCCTTCTTGGGGAGCAGACAATTTGCAGTAGGACATCAGCTGCAGAACTGCAGCCTGTGGAACACCTCATGGGTTTATGCTTCTCTGTGCCATACAGAGAGCCACTGCCAAAAGTTGGCCTAACCCTGCATTCAGGAAATGGGGAGAGTTGAGGGGAATTTTTTTCTCTTGTGCCATAAGGGATACTCAGAAATAGCTGTTCAAAATGCTAGTTTTTTTATCTTCAGCTGCTTAAAAATCACACATTTAGCATGTTAGCATGGTAATTGGGGTTTGTGAAGTTCAGTTGCAACACTGAGACCAAAAATAGAGCCTCAAGAGCTGAACAAGCTTCAGCAGATGCAACACAGTCAAGTCTTTTCTGAGCTCTTTGCTGTGGTACTTGGAATACTCTGTTTGCAAACTAGTCATCCTGCATTTACTGCATGTAACACACAGGGCTAGGGTCCCAAACAAAAGCTGTTGAGGTGCTCAGAACTGAGACCAGGGTGACAGCCATGCCTCCAACTGGCTGACTTCAGTGAAGCTCCCCAAATTGTGCAGGAGCAATAGAGCTTGCCACCCTTCAAACAAAACCGTGCCCAGCTCCTCAGTGCTTTGGGCTTCTAAGCTGCTCTCCTATTTCTCTACTTCCTGCTTGCCCTCCGAGAAGAAAAAGCAAAAGCCTCCACGACTGCACTTAGGAACCTGGGACAAGGAGGGTATTCACTGGTGAGGTCAGCGGAGCTCTGTTGCCGGTTCTCAGCGAGAGGGGCTTGGGCTTTGGTGCCACTCAGTAACACAGTTCAAAGCCAGCGCCGAAGAGCCACCGGGGAGTCACTTTATGAAAAAAGTGATGCAGCCCTGGCCTGTCTCTGCCTTATTCCAGTGGCTGCCACTTGCTCAATGGCTTCAAGGAGCTCCAGTCACTTTTTTTGTAAGTTATTTCAACACCAGTGGTGAGGACCAGTAACTGCCATTCAGCTATACTGTCTACACTGCAATCTCCCCTAACGAGGGGGCTTTCTCAAGTTAATTGCTGTTGCTTTTTGGTCACTGTGGTGGGTGTCTTTGGAGAAGATGTAATGAAGGAGAAAACTAGGTCACTCGTCACTAATCTCCCACTCTCTGCCTGCCTGGAGATGTTGCCATAGCTCAGGACCTCACTTCTGGGCGGCTGCTCTGTCCACCCTGTCCTGCCTTTAGCTCTGGTTCTGCCACTCCAGCAGGGGCTAGGGAGGGGGTAAGACTTCCCTTTTTTGGAAAACTCTGTCAGGTGTAGCGCATAAACAGAAGGAAATGAATAGATGTACATCTAGAATGGGATTTCCATTATGTCACAGCCAGCTAATTACTGTTATTTGCATTAAACAGGCTTGTTATTTATCGTAACTGTTGTTTTGATTTGCATTCCCTCTTTAAAGGAAAGCTACTGCACTTGAAAGACAGTGCTGATGAAAAGGGTGAAGAACACCTTCAGTTAGTGTAAGTAGCAGCATTTGTATGTTCTAACATAATGCTTGGAAGTATTTTTAAGCTATCCAGCCCTATGCTGTGTCCAGTTTTCATTCCTTCTGTCACATGAGCTTACAGTTCCGGTAGTTTCGCTGCTGTTCTGCTTTTTTTGCACGTCCTTATAAATAAAGTGGCCTAAATAAGTTAGGCTTTAAATGGCAAGCTAGCCTTTATAATTCATGCATAATTTCTATGTATTTCCTGGAGAAGCCTTGCTCAAGAAAAACTACTCCTAAAGACAGCAGTAACTAGAAAAAGGTTGCCAAATATTTTATGTAGACTCATCTTGTGTTTCTGTGACTCCCTGAAAAGCAGTCTCTCCTCAAGAGAGTTGTCTTCAATACTAACACCTGTGTTCATAATCTAGCAATGCTGCATTAAGACCCTGGTAAAGATTCAAAAGGGAACTACTACAAAACAGCCTTAGATGCCACTGAACACCTTAGGAGAACTGAGAGCTGCACTGTCTCCATCAAATCCTGTCTCCCTCAGACCACAGCATAGCCTAGTCAAACGCTCTGTGACTTTGGAGTTTTCCAGCCAGTTTTGAGATATTATCAAGGAAGAAAACAAAACAAAAAGGGAATTTCCTTCAGAAGAGAGATGCCAGTCCCTGTAATGTAATGTTATTTATAATGTACTAATGTTAAAAAGAAACTAATGGAGACACTAAGGACTCATAAGTGGTAACAGTAAATGCTACTGACTTCATCTACCTGCCCAGTCCTGCAGTCTGGGATGCTGCCAGCAGAGCTACTCATCCCAACCCCAGGCAGAAGCTGGGACACACCCATGGTGGTACCCAACTTATTTTAGTGGAAACTCCCATGCCTTGGGAATTAAGGGGCTTGCCCTACTCATTTGCCTCCTCTCCAGCCAAGTCCCACAGCTGATCATCGTTTATGGCACAAACAAGCTGAACCTTAGAGCCTGGGGACCCTGCATGTTCCCCTGGCCTGTGCTGTCTTACTGGAAGAGGTCGGCCTGCTGGTACACACTCAGCATGGAGTGTGGCCCAAATATTTTCACCTGGCCCATACTATTTAATCTGTCCAGTTAAGGATGGCCCTTGGTGGAGTTAAAAATAGCACCTACCTCATGGATGACTGTGGCACACATCCTGCCACTTCACCACAGGGTTCTGAGAGGTGGCATCCAGGCAGGCTGCTCTGTTCCCCAAGCATTATATGAAGGTAAAGTTAAGAAAGCAAATTACCATATTTTCTACCAGTAGATTGTGTTCGACTGGATCTAAGTGAAGTATGTCTGACCTCAACTCTGAAAGACCAGAATAGTTCTGTGGATAATACATTAATAGAATCATAGGTTGGAAGGGACCTTTAAGATCATTGAATCCAACCATCAACCCCACACTGACAAAACCCCCTTACTAAACCTTGTCCCTCAGCACCACATCTACCCATCTTCTAAATACCTCCAGGGATGGTGATTTCATCACTTCCCTGGGCAGCCTGCTCCAATGTTTGATTAAGAATATGAAAGTGAAGGTAACACACCTTTGCTTACATACAGTAGGCTCGATCTACTCTTACAGAGACACCAAAAGCTGTGGCTTCTTTTCAAAGCTGATCTGGGTGGAAGTACGTTAGCAGGGACTCCACCATACTGGTGTTTCCTCTCATTGAAAACAGTGAAGGCAAATGGGGAAAGTTTGGTCTTAACAAAGTCCTTCTGCTACAGTGATCTCGTGTGACAACAGGGAAGTAAGTAAAGTATAAACAGGGAAGTAAAGTATAAACTCTTGTTCCTAAGACCCCCCTTACAAAGCGGAGCAGANCGGCCATGGAGAACGGCGCTGTCTACAATGAGACCACCGAGCCGCAGGCCAAGCCATCCCGCCGCGCTTTTAGCTGCACTCTGCGGCACCTCAGGGGATGGAGGCTGCCCGCCAAAGTGATCCAAGCGGTGAGTCCCCTCCCTTACCCCGCACTCCTCTCCTCAGCCGGCGGGGAACGGGACCGGGGCGGACGGTTGCTGACTGACGGCCCGCCCGCCTCCACGGGCAGCGGCCGTGCGGCCCTGTCCTCCTCATCCTTCGTGGCCGGGGACGTGGCGGGCCTGGCGCGGAGCGAACACCCTGTGGCAGAATGGTTGCCTGGAGCTGGCGAGGGAGGAGGCCGAAAGTCTCACCGAGGTGGCGGCGCCGCTCCGCCCGCCTCACAGGTGGCACCGTTTGCTAAAAGTGCGGCTTCGGTGACCGCCGGGTTTAGGGCATCCCTCCGCCGCCCCCTGAAAACGGAACTCCTCACTGGGAAAGTGCGGGCGCGTTGCTGCCCCTGCTCCGGGCAGAGCCGGCTCCGCCAGAAGGCCCGGCCTGGGGTGCAGCAGAGCCGGAGCCTACTGTTGATGGGGGCCGCTAAAGGAGCCCATACTCACACCTCAGTGGGAAGGCTGCTGTACTGCCTTACCATGCCGTAGACTCTACAGGTTCCTGTTGTTTGACGGTGGGGTATTGACCGGCTTGGCACTTCTCCATGCTCAGGAGCAGGTGCTGACAGCGGGCGGTTGGGTGAATCCTGCAACCAAGGCTTGGGGCTGAGGCCAGCATGGCTCAGCTGCCTGCTGGGCTGACGGTTTGAAGTCAGGGGGAAATCTCACAGAGAGGCTCGGTGTTTTCTTCTGAGGATGGGTGAAAACAGTTTGGTTGAAACTCAGGGTTGAGCAGTAGGACAGGGAATGGCTGGCTGGGTCATCAGGGCCAGACCTCCCTCTTCTGCTGCACCTGCGGTCTGTCTGTGACCTGAAGTCCGGGCTCTCCATTCTCCCAGGACTCACGGTAGAAACCAGCACCAGAAAAGTGCAGTGTGGAAGGTGGCCTGCTGTAGGAGACATGGCAGTGCATCACTTTGGGTTGGGTGGTCCCGTGCCCACCGGGAAATAAAAGGCTTATATTCTGCTGCTTTTTACTAGGTGTGATGTTCCCCAGCGCACTCAGCAGTGGAGAGCACAGTTCAGACACTGTCTGTGCTGGGATCTTCCAAAACGTGCCAGTGCCGCTGCCGATAAGCACACAGGAAGCATCATTCTTCGTTACTGGCAGGGAGGTAGTGAAACCGGCAGTGGGAAAGGACAGCTGACTACATGTGTGTCAGGGTACATTTTCCAGCCAGCAAAGTGGCTTTTTAGCCAGACGTCTCATGCTTACAGGAACTGTAGGTGATTTCCAGCCTTTTCTCGTTAACTCACCTTTGCAGAAAAGAGGGCTTAAACTTTGTCTCGCTCACAGCAGAAACCCACAACCAGAAACCTAAGATTCTTGAGTGCTGGCGATGTTAATGCTGACGAAAGTAAAGTTTTCTAAGAGCATTTTAAAAAATCATGCTTTAAAAAAAATAAATATAATAGGACATAAACTACTAATTCACCTATAGGGGATTAAGAAAGTAAGATCTGCTGCCTGTTGCTCACAGACAAGCAGATCATTTATGTAAGTTTTACCGACTGAAATAAACTGTGTCATTTGAATTTCCTGGTGTACCAAAGTCTTAGACTGTTTACCTGAACGGTGGCATTATTTAAAAAGACTTTCTAGGTAAGAAAAGGGAAAGGTATGATTATCCTAAACAGGATGGATAGCTGTTTGATATGCTCCTAAAGAATTAGCAGTTTACCTGTCCTTCAACAAGAAGAAAAAGGGAATTATAGTTGTTCACCTCCTAATTTCCAGCAGTTTTCCTTGCCTTTTTCTTTCCCTGTACTAAAAGGCACAGATCTTGGAGTTCTTGGTCAAAACACTTTAAGCAAGTCCCAGAAATTACTGAAGGTGGAAGCCTCGGTATCTCCAGTAAGAGAAATGTTCCTGGGTTGGGACAGTATTGATTTTTGGAAATGCCAGTGATGGTCATTAACATGCATTACCCTTGTGTTTCAATAGTGACTGTGAGCTGTTACTGGAGATTATAGCTGTTACTGGGATTATGCAGTGACCACCACTGGTGTGGACTGCCCAACAGGGTATTGCACTCATAAAATCAGCTGCCTTCATTATAGAAGTGATTTTACAAAACACTGAAGTCACCTGCAGAAAACTGGTTTCTAGACCTTAGAAACACTTTTCTTCTGATTACTAACAGTCTGCGTTGTAATCTTAGCCCGCCCTATTGAAGCTTTTGGGGCAAATGGAATAAGGAAACTGTAACTGCCAAAAGGATGAGGCGTGTTTGTCGCAGGAATTTCCGGATTGTTTTAATGGTTTTTTATCCAGGTGGGATGCATTCAGTAGTCTAGGACTCGTTCTAAGTCTGCACAAAGGCAAATGGCACAGCACGTATTGTGCCAAGAATGAGGTAGAAACGAATTCTTATCTAAGGCAGAAATTCTTGTAATCAACTATTGTTTGACTTTAACAAAAGTGCCGGAACTGGCAAGGAAAATGGTGACTCAGTCTTAAAGAGCTGCTCTTTCTCTGAGCTGCTCGCTTCCTACAGAAGCCCCGATTGCGGAGACTTAGGGAATTAAAATGTGCACACAGCTCAGCTCGAAGATCTTGCACTGGGAAACCCACTGCTGAGCATTTTCACAGGCCTGCTGGAAAGTTCATTGGTCTGCTTTATTTTTGTAGCTTTCCGTTTATTAAATCTAGAAACCTGACACAGAATCACAGAATGATACAGGGTTGGAAGGGACCTCTGGAGATCATCTAGTCCAACCTCCTGCCAAAACAGGGCCACCCAGAGCAGGTCCGACACTTGCGTGGACACTTCTAACAGTCTGTGTCAATTAATAACTTCTTGCCGGTAAGGGACAGGTTTCTGGTGTACCTACTGACAAACAGGACTAATAATTAACAAAAAAAGTTAAAAACCGCATCTCTAGCCCTGCTTTTCCTGGTACAGCAGACAGGAAGACAAGCAGTGCGTGCATATGGCGAGGTGTGGCTTTTTCTGCCGCAGCAGTGAGGCTGGTGGCAGCCGGTCTGTGTCCCCGTGTGTGCTCTGAACTGTGCCCTGACCCACCTGCAGGGTCACCTCTGCCTGCCCCCACCATTCCAGGCACGGCAACCCCAAGTGCACGGGGCTTGGGGCTAGAGGCTAGAGGGAAGATAGGTGGTGGCAGCCTGCTTTTGTCTTTGGGTGTTACCCTGGGCTTCAGGGTGAAAAAAACGAAGAGCCCTCAAGGTTTAGCTCTCAAGAAAATGAGGAACTGCTGAGCTGCCCCCTCTGCTTGTTATTGATGGCTCAGACAAAACCAGGGGTGATAGCCCGGGCATTGGCTGCCAGGGATTCTCCATGGGATTGGTGTGGAGAAGGCAGATGTTAAAAAACAGAAGGAGCTTTGGCTGCTTTGTGTGAGCCTGCAGAGATCTGCCCTCATCCCAGGACTGACGCTGCCGGATGAAGTCGGATCTCCTGCAGAAGAGTTCTCGGGAAGCTGAATGGAATGGGGAATCTCCTGCCTTGTTTAAAGCAGCTCATATATTTATACTGCATGGAATAGTCGGGTGTTACTAAAATGCAGATGTGTAATAGAGAGGATAATCTTCTGGCTAATACTAGAAAAAATTTCTTGCTATCTTATATAGCTGTACATATAAACTGAAGTGAGGAACCACTCTTTTAGTGGTATTTAAAAACAGTCTTTTTTTTGTAGCGGGACAACAGAGTAATCCCTTTAGTTTCCCATAGCAGTATCACACAGCAGGCTAAGAAACCCAAGCAGAACTCTCTCGCAGCTTATAAACGTGCTGCTGCTATGCTACTTTAATCAAGGTTCTTCAAACCAAAGCTTTTTTAATGATGTAATGATTTTGTTATTCATCTTATTAATAAAAATTGAATATTGACTTGGACAATCCCACATAGGACCTCACTTGGGAAATCTAATTTATTTGAGCCTGAACCATTGATAGCTACTCTTTGAGTGGGATTGGTTTTTTCTACACTGAGTGGAGAGGTGTTTTCAGTTATATAGATGATGTTATGGTTATCTGGGTTTACAAATCCTTTTTGGGGGCAGGTTTATTTTCTTTCTGTTCCCTTTCATCCCAGGTGAAATTGATGGCAGTCACTTTTCAGTGCTGATAAGAAGAGCTAATGTATCTCACACTTTAAATGACCTCGTGAAAAATGAAAATGCAAACCAAAGTAATTGGATTCAGCTGTAAGCAAACCTCTTAAAATGCAAAAAAAAATATAAAAATTAACAACTTGGCAATGAAGAGTTCAAAACACTGTAGTCAGTGTTTTAGGTGCAAGGGCTGCCGAGAAGTTTGCCTTGCCAGCTGCTGGGGGACAGAAGGGAAGTATGTGGAGGCCTGATAATACTATTGCAGTTTCCCAGCTCAGGTTCTTTCCCCTCCTGAGATCCTGTTTACTTTGTGACTGCAGCAGTTTCAAAACCTGATGCTTTGAAGTGCCCTTCTGAGCTCTGGCTTAGCAAGGGGGAATTTACCGTTCCAACGTGCTAAACTCTTGCTTGTATTTCTAGTGTCTGAAAACTAAACCCAAAGTCTGGTGGTTATTTTCTGAGAAAATTCTGAATTTTAGAATTTAATTTTATAAATTTTTTTTAAGGACTGTCGACCTCATTACCGCCCCTGTACCCTTATTAAAACCATGATCATTATCCTTTTATGGGTCTCATCCTTTAACGACTCAGTCTAATTCCTACTAATGTTTTTGGTTTCATTTGGTGAACCCTTTACTAGAAGGATCTATAATCCATTGTCAACATTATGGGAGGAAGGAAACTATCAAGAACTGGCCAAAGTAAGAGAATATTCAAATAAAGCACAATAGCACAGTAAAAAATCCAGCAGCAGACATATAGTGACCGTACAGGAATTAACTCCTGTTCTTTCCTGAAAATACATGGTGGCAGGAAGGTGACCATAAGCTTCTGCAGAGATTAAACACTGTCCAACATAGCTTAAACCTAAACTTTTGGTTCCTACAAGTGCAGCTCAGCTTCTGTGGTGCCTGGGTCAGAAATGTGTGAGCTATTGGCTACATGCACTGTCTGCAGTCACCAAGGGAAGTAACCTCAGCTGTTAACTTTCAGGGAGGCAGCTGACTCTGTCAACACCATCCAGTTTCCCCCTCTGCCCTGAACCCAAATACATTTGAAATGAGGTTCTGTTTCAGTGGTTGGCAGTAGTGGTTTTGCTCATTCTGAGCAGGATGTGTGCTCTCCCCGCTGCCTGCCTCCTCTGCTTCCAACGGGTCATTGCACAAAGCTGCAAATCAGAAATCTTGACTGTCTAATCAATAAGCCTGTATTTGGTGGTATGTGCTCAGCTTACCCGAGTGTAGTTTATTGACCAACTTTAATGGCAAGTGTAAACCATGTCACTGTATAATTATGTCTGCTTGTAAGAAAAGAGTGTGGAATTTTACCAGGTTCTTTGTAAATTGAGGACTTTCCTTACAGCTGTCTATTAATGTTCATATTGGAGACATCTATTTGCTGAAGATATTAGAGACTTGATCCAACTCAAGAGTGTTATTTGTTTGCAGATTCTCTCTCTTGTGGCCGTTATTTGTGAAGAAATTGTGGAGGATTGTATCAAGTGTGGTGGACTTTACTTCTTTGAATTTACAAGCTGCAGTGCTTTTCTTTTGAGCATCCTCATCCTGTGTGTGTACTGCACTAATGCTTATGAAACATTTGGGGAAGATAAAGTACAGAGAGTGGTAAGGATTTTTTGTTTTTTAAAACAAACCATTTCTTGTAAGTGCTTAAAGACTAAGGTGGAGTGAAAAGGCTATAGAGAATGAATCTGCTTTGCTCTATTGAAGAGCAGACTAAAGTAGCTTATAGTTTAAAAATGAGTCGACCTTGACAGTCAATTTGAGAGACAATTTTTCTAAAATTCTCATGCTGGTTACCTGCAGGATTTTAGGACTTGAGTGAAAGTCTTCCATGCAGACTAATACTGCTGCACAGTCATCTCATCACACATACATGTACATACACGGGACACAGTTTATTTTAACTTGCCTGTTTCCCCTCTCTGTTTTCCTGCTGGGTGAGGCTGACCTGCCTTCTCGTAATAATCCTACCCAGTACAGTTTATACTTTTACATTTCACAAGATCCAGCAGTGGTACAAAGTTGCTCTGTAACGTCAGGAGGAATATTTATACTGTCTTATGAGTGTCCCTTCCTATTTGTCAGTGGAGGAAACAGTAGATTTTTTAAGTGAAGGTACACATAAGGGGGTGCAGTAAGAAATGTGAATGAGCATGTTTGCTTACAGGTTTCTGATTTCCCAGATGTTTTACCTGGGCAAAAATGCTGACATGGTTGACCTGAGCTTGAATTTGATGGTGAAAAAAGTTAGATTAAATGAACAAAATACTTAAAGAATACAAACTCAAGGAGTATGTAATGCAGACTCTTAGATAGTTGATAATGCTGGATGTTATGAATGTAGTTGTACCATATATTTTCTGAAGCTTCCATTAGCATCAGAGTTTCAAAGCATGAATTCTCTGGCAGATTAACTCAGCTGCTGTTATGATGCTTGTTCTTTTCCAGGTAATATATCTACAATTCTATAACACTCTTTTTTTTTTTTTATATATATATATTTGCAGAATTTTTGGGCGATGATAGCCATAGGTGTCTTTTTTTTCTTAGCATCAATAGTGCTTGCTGCAACAAGCTCTGGGTCTGCTGTTGAAAAAGCTGCATGTGTAAGTCTTAAAATCACATTATTTCCTTTGTATTTATCTTGTATGCTATTTTCTCTGCCCTCTAAACTTCACTCAGGGAATAAAACTCCTTACATTGTGATGCTTCAGGAGGAATTAGCTATTTTAGACCTTTCAAAAACTTGCTGTAAGAGATCCAAAGAGCAGGCATTCCTCCTCAGGCTTTGCTGCCTTGGCTCCGTATTATTCCCTGTCATCTGTCACTGTTTTGACGTTGCCATCTCCCATAGTTTCTCCACTTCTCCGATATCTTGGTCTCTGAAATGCTTTTTTTTTTTTTTCTTTCATTGTCCTTTCTCAAAAAGCTCACCCCCCCCCC